>JAPYZB010001066.1:0-16185 GCA_030522745.1 Eupelmus kiefferi | reverse complement strand
CTGGGTGTATATGCATAATCGCGCGAGCGCGGGGACTTATGGGAGCTGCGACCTACAAGCGAGCCGGAACTCTCTGCCCCCCACGCGTCTATACAGCGCGAATCATTGTCATGCGAATACACGGCCGTGACGAGCTTAGGAGAGCGGAGGAGCCGGGAGATCGGCTGCTGGATAACTCTCCTGCTCGTCTCTCTTGCTTTAAAAATAGCGCTTGGTTGTACACACGCGCGCTCATTTTTGCGTTTACGGTTTGTACAGAGAGTTTATATACCGGCTCGCTCGATTTAACTGTATAAACAGCGGCTGCGCGACGTCCTTTGCTCCTCTCTCGGCTGGTACCGTAAGACCGGAAGGCCGATCTAGTTCGGATCGACTGGTTTAACGCAGCCGGCAGCCCACAATGCACAAGTCCTCGCTCTCTCATCAGGCGCGTCTCCGCGCGTTAACCTTAATTCCTCCTGCTTATTGGAAAGGCAAAGATCGTCATCTGCATCGCTCCTTTCTAACCCGCGGAGGCTCGCGTAATTTTCGCTTCCTGCGCGCGCTCGCGCCAGCTCCGAAAAGCAGCCGAGCCTGTGGGAGGAATGAATAATGCAGCCCGACGTGAGAGAGGCCCCCACGTGCTTGACATTCCCGCTGCGTGAGATGTGCAGAGCGAGCAGAAAAAGAAAAGCACCGTTATGATATGTACGCGCCAGTGTGTGGGGATATAGTTGCGAGACACGCGCGTTCTCGTGTTTGCTCTGCTATTAATCGTAGAGGAGACGATAGGATTTCGATAGCGCGTCTATGTTTGCACGGGTTTATTGTTCAAGCTGCTACTATTATACACCTCGCGGCTGATTGACATTGAGCTTTTCACACTCAGGGGCCAGGGAAGGTGAAGCCTAACTTGGATGAAAATACATTTTCTCGGGCCCGGAATATATATGTCTAAGACAGTGGAGCCCATAATTATAGCTCTGGATAAGTAATTGCCGCGCGTCCGATAAACCGTTATTGTTTAATGAAATCTTTATCGAGAGTCGCCGGCGTGTAATTTCGACTTAGACGAGAGCAGATGAAACGTCTCGCTGCTCTTTTGTTCTGGATCTGTTGACGGGAGATAAACGTTTGATATGTATCTTGAAGAGATAGGATCGTTATGAAGCTCAACGGGACTTCGGATGGGACAGTTGGTATAGCAGATATTTTTTTTTGATAATGAAGCAACGAATCGTGGACGTGTTGTATCGGTGACGATTTGGAATAGATAAATTTCTGTGTAGTCATAATAATATTTATTGTTTTTTGCGTCGAAGCTTTGATATGAGTAGTGTGGCTATCGGTCGAGCAGGAGAAAAAATTTTAATGAAAGTTGAGTTGAGAGACACGTTGCTGAGGCTAATGTCATAAATTCTTTGAAAGTGTGCTTCGTGATAAGCATAAGCAGCTATTAATTAGTTGTTGTAAAAAGTAATTTTTACTTCGCTTGTAACGGAATAATATGGTAATGGAAAGATTAAATTACAATGAGAATTTAGAATCGACTATCAAGCGTATAGTTAAGTAATACGAAATGTTAATAAAAGTGTAAAATCGAAGCGATAGTTTTAAAAATAATTTTTTTTAAAATGATTCGATGAAATATAAAGATGTTATCGTTCTATTTCTTAAATATATATTTTTTCAATGATAACTTCTATCAATATCTCTTTAGTAAACATAAAAATGTATTATATTTAGAATCTATATGATAATGCAAATTAGATTTTCATTTTCGATAACAGTAACAGCCGAAATTGTAGACAGCACAATTAACACATATCCGAAAGAGCACTTAAACATTTTAAAACATTTAACGAGAAAAAGTGCCACTTTCAAGAAAGTTAAATTAAATATTATTAAATAATTACAACGCAGCAAGTTTCGTCCGTTTAAAAAAAATAAGTATACACTTTCTCTCTCGTTCTAAGGAGAGTCTGTCGGATTATTTCCGCGGCAAATCGACGATAATACCTGGACTTTTTATCAACAAAAAGAATTGACACACTTTGGTTGCAGCATGAATCAACCATTACCGAATACCTCGGACACCGACGTATTTACTTTCCTCCGATTATTTCACTCCGTAATTTTAAAATTGATGCAAATTACACATTGATTTTCTCTTTTATGCATTTTACTAGTACAAACGTCTTTTTATCTTCGCTTGTTATTATGCTTAATCTTCTTAGCTTCCTCTGACATGCTGTAATTTATTTTCATCTTTTAAATACTGTATACAAGTTCTGTGTAAAAAGTAGGCTTGCGTGCATATAAATGAAAAAACAACTATAAATAAATAAATTGCACAATGCAGTTCCTTCAGTAATGAGATATTCAATGCTCAATGACTTTTGCAACATCTAGTACTTCTTAGTAATTATATTAAAAAAATTTATTCAATTTCCATTAAAAAATGAGCCATACTCTTATTCAGCACGCATTAAAAATTTCAAAATCGATCAGACACACTTCTTTCAATTAACCCAAACATCGACTCCACGCATAAAACCCAGCGCAGCGTCAGCATGAATAAGTGCTAAATCAGTCGACAATGAGAACCCTCGCAATATTAATTTTAGCCAGTTTATTATTGTCATTATTAGACTCTGCGCGCGCTGCGCTCGCTCCGTCAAGCCTTCGGGAAAACGAGTTTTAGAAAAGAACAGCGAGCGTGATGTATCTTTGCAATAAATACACACTTATCCGCGCGAGCGAAAAATCGCCCCGCTAACCGCTTCTCCGAAGAGATTTTGCAATTACCGATAACAAAAATGTAACGATCGTCAGCTGTCCCAGCGATCGACGTTTACTTATACACATACCAAACAAAATCGAATTAATGACACGCGCACGGAAGATTCGAAAGCCATACATCGACAGCGCTCGTGCTTATCCCAATAAAACAAATTTACGAGTACAAAAGCATACTAATCATCTTCCTTCATTAGCACATAAATTACAGCCAGCCATACATCCTGTCGGCATACGAGACACTCAACCAAGCCAACCTTCGATCCGAATTTCAATCGTCCCGCCTCGCGGAGAAAAAGAACACAAGTACCCCTTTCAATTTCGACGGGGCCAGCCCGTTTAATTGCACTCGCTGCGAAATGCTAAATGGCCGCTCGGCCGCGCGAATCCAGTTCAGGGTCATTCGGGAAAAGTGCCCCCGCCGCGCGCGCGCGCGCGCAGCGGATCAAGGATGTTGCCACACGATTCGGCTTCACTTTCGCGCTGACTTGCTCCCCTCCGAAACGGTGACTTTCTCCGGAAATGAACTTACGGCGCGCGGGTTCGCGGGCAAAAGTTGCTGTTTTCGCGGCGATGGGTCGACCGGAGTTGGTGTTTCTTTTTTTTAAATTGTCTTGTTCTCGAGGTGTGAAGAGTAGTTTAGGTTCGGGGCTCCGGGAGCGTTTAAAGAGTCTTTTGTTTGAGCAAGCTGAAAATTGCTGGCTAATTTATGACAGTTTAATTCCATTGTTCGTATTTATGGATCCGAGACGAAGGGTATTTCACGATTTCGTAGATGGCTATCAGCGATAAGTGGTTTATGCTTTATATTCTATTGTCGGTGTATCATAATCATATTCCGTAGATTTGAAAATCATTTTTCCTAATCTAATTTAATGATTCGTAAGAAGGCTGCGCATAATGAGCCCAAAACACTCTCCTTTTTTCCAAAAACTCATATTAATGCAGCCTTCATGCAGGCAATTAATTACCTCCCGCACCGTTAAAACAGCTCTTTTAACACAACTCAGCGGCGAGCAGCTTACCATAATCGCATCAAATTGAACTTCCGTGCGCGCGCAAAAGCTACCTCTTCCTGCAAGATTCGCATCGAGAATCGCCGAGATAAGATCGAGGCGAGCTCGATTCTCCCTGCCGCCCGCGCATAATAGACCCGTAAGTACGTTCCCGTATACGCGAGTAGCATGCGATTACGGTGCATCTTTTTTTTCTTCTCGCTGGGAGTGTGTATACATGCACGCGTGGCCGAGCATTCCCAGGAAGTGCAGGAGGAGACACACGGCTCCGGTTACGTCAAACCTGGCCGGGGGGAGGATCGCGCCGAGCAGCTGTAGCTGTTTTTTTCAGATGCTGGGTAAAGTGGATGTGAAAAGACTGTTTCGAGAGCGGGTGTATTGAGATTTTTTATGGGGACGTGGAAAATAGTTGCGATAGGTGTTTGGGTAAGAGTCGATTTATACGTAGAGGCAATGGCCTGGCTTGCTCTCGTTTAGAGGAAATAGCGAATGAGTCATTATGAAAATTATAAGAATTATTCCAGTGTCCTGATTATGAATCAGGTTGGAGTTGCGTTTCTGTAATTTTTATTGAACTTCTTGCCGCGGTTTTCATGGAAATTTTTATGAGGTTTCTCGATATGCGTTTCATTCCCCGAGTTACGTAAAATAATTAACGAAAACATTTTAGACCGCTTATTCATATGATGCAGATTGCACTACTATTTTTAGTGCATTATCACAATTTCCTTACTCTTACTTGAAATTAAAATTAAAATAAATTATCCTCCGCAATTCGACAGTTGAAAATGAAGTTGCTAATCAAAATCAGTCCGAGCATTAAATCTCTCCCGAGAACAATCCAGTATTTACAAATCCCTTTCAATTATCCGATTTATCAACGTATACACACGCAGATATTAGCTTAGACTTATCGTCGAGTGCAAGCATATCCCCCACGATAATAAATCTATCTTCGACGTGCCTTTTTCGAAAAATCCTTGCAGCACGATTCCACAGACAAGAGCTAAACTCTGCGCGCGGGCTTTCCATTATGACGCTTTTACAAGCACTCTTGTTAGGGCGAGTATTTGCGCTTTCATTTTTCCCGTATAAAATATACAGGCTGCGAGGCCAGCCAAGCCTGCGCGCCGTTTGTTTTCGCGAGAGCGGTACTTTCAAAACGTTTGCAATGGTAAAAAGGTTTTTACGGTTTCGTCGTTTAAAGAGCCGGGTTGGAGAGGTAAAAGAACTGCGAGTGGAAAATCTAACAAATTAAAAACTGTTGGTTAAACTGGTGGTTTTTTGTGGTTGAAGCTGCGTTTGTTTGGAATTAAAGCGGTTGTTTTAAGAGTGTTTGATTATCGATACTTTTTAAATGAGAACATTGCTTTTAAATAAGATTGGTGGTTTTAAAACTTTCAAATCTCTTGAGTGACCAGATTACCTTTTTCCTTATCGATAATTTCAAGGATCTGCTTTTCAAACTGAAAAATTTCTTATTAAATCTTTAGTTGAACTTTAAAATGCATTAAAATTATAATATATACCACAGATATTTTCATGAGACTTTATATTGGACTCTGTTACTGCTGATAAGAGGAAGTTTTGTATTGCCACATCTTCGTAATTTTTATTTAATTAGAAAGTAAAATATACGTTACTATTGCTCTTGATTTTTTAAATGAAAGTTCAAAACTATTTTTCTCGTGAATTCCATGAACTCGAAGGCAAACTAAAAAATTTGAAAGCTAATGATCCTCCGCAGCTATAAATAACAAAAGCCTTTGTTACTCTGTCGCTCTACTGATGTAAAACCAAAGATTGAACGAGTAAGAATTGGAAAACTCGCCGCTATCCATAAACCAATCTCAACTATTCTACATTACAAAACTTTTCACTTCAACCTCCAACCACACAATTCGTTCACGCCGATCTAACGCAGCCAGTCGCAAAGCCCGATCATCTTCAAAAAACTCAAGACTCATCATCTCTATCCTCGCTGACAATATCCTTCGAAAGATTCCCATTGAAACGCTCTCTTGCCAACCCATTGACCCGATTTCTACGAGCCGTCTAACAAAGAGCGGCGCGTCGCGCAAAAGAAAAGTGTCTTCAAACGGCGTGAAAGCACCGCTGCCTAAGAATCTCCGCGCCTATCCTCGTATATATACATACTCCCAGAGCGAAACTGCGAGCCTGGTATGCCCGCGTGCATACACACACACACACTCACAGCCGCTCTCGCCTTTTCTCCTCGAACAACGAAAAAAAAAGTGCAGCGGAGCGCGCGCCACTTGCGCAACTGTACGTGCGGCCTGTTCTCAGAAAACTTTATATAAAACTATTCGCACTTTTGTGTCGGGGGCCCTATTTTTCTCGGTCTTTTTTTTACATTCTCAGGCTGTGAGAAGGAGGAGGAAAAACAGGACCGAGCGTTACCGTTTGGTGTAGTGGCCGGATGGACGGGACGAGTTTGGATTTCTGGAGCGTAGTTTTTCGTACGTGATCGCCTTTAGATAGAAGGGAATACTTATTGATATGCGTTGTATAGACGCTGGGGCTAAAAATAGATTTTGATAGCCTTGGAGATTTATACGGATGTAAAGCCGAACAACCGTTATTGTAGAATTATGAAAAAGAGGAGGATGAAAAATTGTGACTGTGAAAAACAAACACTGATTAAGCCGCACGTGCGCTCGCGCTGTATGCTAATTTTTATAAGGTTTTTTTATGCTCCGGCAGTTTTGACTTTACAAAATGTAATCTGGTTTCGCCTGGAAAGAAATAGAAATAGCGATTTGAAATTTAAAATTTCAACTATGCGACGTTTTTATAGTGTAATGCAAGCGAAACGCGTAGGAGTTACCTAAAAAAAACTTTTATGCAATCGAGCTCTAAGTATTATTAGTATTCTGGCAACGATGACCTTTAAACTGTTTTTCAAAGCCATTAAAATAGAATCTACCTTTGAATAAATTATATTTGTTTATACCAATAATTATCCTCTATCCAATTAATTTAACAAACGCAATATTACAGTCAATGTTGCTTAACGATATGATAAATTAATTTTCTCTCATCCAATTAATTTAATTTACTTTTAAAGGGCACACTGCTTACAAAAAGCAGCAGCTAGATTAATGAGATCATATCCGCAGTTCTCACAATTACCTCAACACACAGCTTACTTTAACATTCCATTTTATTACATTTATTATGCAAAGCAGCTCGGCCAACAAAACAAAACCAATTCTCTTACATACACACTCCCGAAATTAAAACATAACAATCCCCCCAAAGAAACACTTCCCTAACCGTAATTATTTAAAAAACAATCGATCATAAACTTTTCCTCAATAATCCCTGCCTCGAGAACCAATGCAAAAGTCGAACGCCTGCAGCGTAAACCAGCGTGCGCGCGGGCGAAAGCGCGTAATACCCGCGTGCATCCAGTCATACTTGCGTTTTCACCGCGAGCAAGAGAGAAAACAATAGCGCGTTCATGGCTGAGCGCAGAGCGGCTCATTCCTTGGCATCTTGAATCTTCAATTTACGACACATCCGCTGCGAGAGCGCGCGCCCCATTAACTCACCTAAATAACCGCCAATTACTTTCATTGCGCGCCTCTCAGCGCCGGATTAGATAACTTTTTTTCCCTGCACTTTCCTCCGCATTTATTGCGGCCAAATTAATTATGCAGATTTATTTTTTATTACATTTCGCGCGCCGGCTTTTATTTACATAAGAACGGCCGCGCCTATTTGCCAACTCGACGCTCTAGCGGCTGGGTTTTGCAAGTTGAATCCGCTGCGGATTTCACTTTGCGGCGCCGTGTGTATATGAGGTGCCGTTGATTAATTGTTTCGGGTGGTTGGGTGGGGGGAGGAGGGAGTCGTGACAGTACTTTTAATTGACGAGTTGTGGAGTATGGCGGCGTCTTTTTGCGTGTTGTGTATAGTTTGTTGAGTGTCTTAAGAGTAAATGGATTTTTTGGGTTTTATAGTTCAAAAGTTGAAAAGTTTGTGAATTTTAATAATTTTTTCTCGTAATGTCTTAATTATAATAAACGATTTAAAGACTCCGTCTAATAAATTTGTATTATTATAATTAATTTAAATATAATACTAAACGAAACGGACTTTTATAATGTCGACTCCCTACTATTAACGTTAAAAGGTTTTCGCAACGCTTTTATTCTGATACAAGGTTCTTCAAAGTATCCGTCATTACGCTATGTTCTTAATACTCAAGAACCTATCGGCGTTGATTACAAAGAACATTAATTGCTGCTTTTATCAAAACGACTCCACAACATGTCGCTTGTGAAATTTAATAACCGAATATCTTGTCCTTACTATTATAAAGCATAAAACAAAATTGATTTCGAATCGTTTAAAATTACATTGAGCAAGATACTAGATAGCACAGTTCATTACATTACATTTAATACGATAAGAATTAATCTTTAGGGCCCCACATACACGCTCCCAGCGTCCTTGAGATCACTAGTTCATATGGAAATCGGTTACCGAATGATGACACGCTATAAACATCGAAGTAATCCGTTTCAAAACTGGTTTAGCGCTCGATAATCCCGCTTTCGGAAGCCCTTCTACTCCGAGCCTACCTAATCAAGAACAGCTGTTTCTAATCCACTTTGATTCATGCGCCAGCGTTTCCTATTTGTTTCGAATGAGATTCACAGTTACATTTCTCCATTTACGAACGACCAAAAAAAAGAGTAATAATCACTCCACATCAAACAACGCCAATGCCCAGCCCTATAAAAAAGCTAAATTCCCCAGCACACAAAAGCCAGGCGGACTGAAACCATTCCTCGGAGCCAGCCCGATTGAAATGGCCGGCGTCCATTGATGCGCGCTTATTATTACACGCATACGTGCCCCCCTATACCCTAACGCATACATTCACACATCCCGTTGCCTCAAGCAGCCAAGAGGCGCGACGACGTCAATCTTAATTACCCAGCGCGCCTCTGGCGCACAATAGCCAATGCTCCTGACTATCGCGCCGAATTAATATAAACGTCCAGCAGACGTTACCGAGAAACTGTCAAGTTATAATTTCGTTTTTTGCTGGTTGCAGAGGGCAAGGTGGAAGTGTCGAGGGACGGCAAGTACCTGAGCACCTTGGCGCCGGGCAAGGTGCTGGGCGAGCTGGCGATTCTGTACAACTGCAAGCGCACGGCGACGATAACCGCGGCCACGGACTGCAGGCTGTGGGCGATAGACCGGCAATGCTTCCAGACGATCATGATGAGGACCGGCCTGTCCAGGCAGGCCGAGTACACGGACTTCCTCAAGAGGTTCGTTTCTTTTGGTTATTGGATTTGGAATTTTAATTGTTCAAGTAATTTTGATTTATATTTTTGTTTCTGCGTGGATGTAGAAAGACGTTTTTTTTTAATGGTTTTGTTGTATCATGGATTTTTAATTTGCGGAAGAGATTCTTAATTGATTGAAAAAAATAGAAGCTTAGTTGTATTACCCATAGTACTTATTTTGTCATATCCCAAAAAAGTATTTTTTTTAAATAATAATAGGACATAAAAAACTTTGTTGCATAACTATGAATATTTTTTCAGCGTTCCAATTTTCAAAAATTTGCCCGAGGAAACTCTGATCAAAATTTCCGATGTACTTGAAGAGGTAAGGACTTTTTGCAAACTTAACTATATTTTAATTCACACATTTCAACAGCATATATACTTTATCCATAACGTTTACTTAAAATTTTCGATGCCCATTAAAAGTGAATGACAACTTTCCACAAATAATAAACCCAAACTCCTCAAAAATATCCCTTACCTATAAAAAAAACTACAACACCCAACTTCCAAAAACTTACTTCACCGACGAAAAAAGCCAATCCCGCAGCGATTCGCGCAACGCGGCAAAAAAACAAGCCGCGTATCGTGTATTTCTTTTTTGTTTCGTTGTATAATATCGGCGCCGCTGAGGTTATAAGCGCTATATAAAAGCAGCGCGAGCAGCGGGCAGAGCCGAGAGCTGTATGTAATCGAATTTCGTTTGCTTTTGCGGCTCGCAGACTTTTTACAACAATGGTGACTACATCGTCAGGCAGGGCGCGCGGGGCGACACGTTCTTCATCATCAGCCGAGGCCAGGTGAAAGTTACCATCAAGCAGCCCGACACCACGGACGAGAAGTACATCAGGACCCTCGGCAAGGGCGACTTTTTCGGCGAGAAGGCTCTTCAAGGGTATGTGCCTCTGTTTTTTTTTTCTTTTTTACTGTTGCCTTGAAGGGATTGTAAATCTTCTTGGATTTTTTTTTAAGTTGCTCGATTTGTGGGCAGTAAATTCTTTGAAGTTAAAAAAGTTATTTTAAAGGTACCTTGCGTGAAAATAAATATATTAAATATTGCATCACTGATCTTTACAATGAATTCGGTAAATGATTCGATTATACACTAACAATTAAAGTAATTAAAAAATGTGCAGAAAAATTCATTTAGTTCTTATAATTTAATAGTTTTACTAATTCGATTTGCATTTAAAAAATTTACAGTGACGATCTCAGAACGGCGAACATAATAGCAGACGATCCGGACGGTGTGAGCTGTCTGGTAATCGATCGGGAGACGTTCAATCAGCTGATATCCTCGCTCGATGAAATCCGAATGCGCTACAAGGATGAACTAGTCGTACGCAGAAGGTGAGAAAGAGAAAGAGAGTAACTTGAGCCGTTGCTCGAAATTATATCGCTATACTCAACATTAGTTTCATGCGACTAATTCAACTGCTGAGTACTGACATTCCGACCCTTTTACCTAACCTAAACTAACTGTGTTTCATGCCTAACTAAAGGACGGGGGCGTAAGAGAGGCTAATTAGAAGAACGTAAGTCCAACGAGATTCTATTCTCGAGCACGGATGTTAAGTATGTAGGGCCGCTCAATATGCCAAGTTTTGCAAGGACAAAATTTCAATGATTTATTTTTCATAAATTTATTTTAATTCTATGGAATTTTTTTAATTTAAAAACATCTACTTTATTTATTATTTTTTTTATTTTTTATTTGTTTAAACAGAAAACTTTTTGTTAATAATTTGAAATCTCGAAGGGGTCTGAAAGGAAAAGAAGAAAGTAGATGTATACTAGTGGTTTCATCCACATCTGTTAATTTTAAAATATAGCCGTATTGACATTGTCTCATAAATTTTTATCTTAAATAGTTTGTGGAATTATAAATTTAAATGAAACTTTCGTTATTGAGCGGCTGCGTGTGTATCACTGTTGTGGCATGCTAAATTCACGTAAAAGTATTTTATGTAGTTTTCACGTTCATACCATTTAAGAGAAACACGAAACACAGACACGATTTCTACCTGTTTTATTGCCACTTCAAATTAAAATTATTATTCTGCAGACACTTTACTAAAGTAAAATTTTCAATAATGCCACTGTAAATAAAACTTTTTAAATTTCTATTCAATCAAATAAAATGCTTTTGAAATCGTGTCGGTGTTTCTCTTCTTTAATAGTAAACATCTCTACAGTCTCTAAAAAATCTTATAAAAACCCTATTTAACTCTACATTTCGTTCTAACAGGCTGAACGAAGAGTTCCGTGATCTGCGACTACAAGACCTGCGCTCGCTGGCGACTCTCGGCGTGGGTGGTTTCGGCAGAGTGGAACTCGTGCAGATAGCCGGCGATAACTCGAGGTCGTTCGCCCTGAAGCAGATGAAGAAGGCCCAGATCGTGGAGACGCGACAGCAGCAGCACATAATGTCGGAGAAGCGAATAATGGGCGAGGCCGACTGCGATTTCATCGTCAAGCTCTTCAAGACGTTCAAGGACCGCAAGTACCTCTACATGCTCATGGAAGCCTGCCTGGGCGGCGAGCTCTGGACGGTGCTCAGGGACAAGGGACACTTCGACGACTCGACCACGCGATTCTACACGGCCTGCGTCGTCGAGGCGTTTGACTATCTCCACTCGCGCAATATTATCTACAGGGATCTCAAGCCCGAGAATCTACTTCTCGACAGTCAAGGGTAATTTCAATTTTACGCATGTATCTTTATAAGAAAGGATTAAGCGAAAGCTTTAATAACGAAATAATGTAATATGGAAGTATTGGGAAATTTGACAATGATCTATTTTATGGAAGTTTAGACGGAAGAACAGTTTATTTAATTGCGTAAAACAAAATCGGATACTGCCACCTTAGTGTCAAGTACATTTAAAAAGTGACCTATATAGGCAATAAGATAAGTAACGAGCCTATTAAAGTGACTTTGCTTTCTACTCGTAAATGAATCATATAAGGGAGTCTATTTTTAGAACATGATTCTTAATTTTCTTGAGATGTCTTGTCCAGACATGAGTAATTTGGTAATTATTTTCTACATGACTCATCAACATAAGTATTTGAGGAGTAAAATTTTGGATTTCAAATTTACTTTATTTTTACTTTTTCTAAATTTGAAATTCGGTGCTCACTCCTGAATAAGCTGAGTTATTATTCATGAAGTTATTTATATATTTTTTAAAAGATATATTAGACTATTTGTCAAAAAGTTGGAAGTGCTTTACTGAGTCGCTATTATTATCTTTTATTTTATGACATGTTCATAGAATATTCGTTAAAATTCCTACTATTCTATATTTTGTTCTAAAGTTCTGTACTTAATAAGCAATTAAAATTTTAATAAGCTAATATTATTTTTTCGAATAGTCATAATTATATTATCTTTTCTAACAGGTATGTAAAACTTGTGGACTTTGGTTTCGCCAAACGACTGGAGCATGGTCGAAAAACATGGACGTTCTGTGGCACTCCGGAGTATGTAGCCCCAGAGGTGATCCTGAACCGAGGTCACGACATCAGTGCCGACTACTGGTCTCTTGGCGTGCTCATGTTTGAACTCCTTACTGGCACGCCTCCGTTTACCGGAGCTGATCCAATGAAAACATACAACATCATTCTAAAGGGAATCGACGCCATCGAATTTCCCAGAACGATAACGCGTAACGCCACCGTTTTGATAAAGAAGCTTTGCAGGTAATTCACATTGCAGTTTATTACATGTTGACTTTAGATTTGAAAATAAAGAACTTTGTAAATGTGGGTGAATTGCATTTTCCAGAGATAATCCAGCTGAACGTCTTGGTTACCAAAAAGGAGGCATCAGTGAGATTCAAAAGCATAAGTGCGTATATTTCATAAATATTTGGTATCTTTATTTGATCGTTTATTTATTAAAAATAAATTTTCTTTTAATAATTTATGTAAAAAGATAAACTATGAATGATATTTTAATAATTCTTTATATTTTAGGTGGTTCGACGGATTTAATTGGGAAGGCCTACGGGCAAGAACATTAGAGCCACCAATAATGCCAAAAGTCTTGAGTCCTATGGACACGACTAACTTCGACGAGTATCCGCCGGACGCAGATCCACCGCCACCGGATGACATATCCGGCTGGGACAATGATTTTTAACAATTGGAATTCGACGAAAGGCCTCGCGGCTCTCTAAAGTGTATTTTTGTAATTCGTCTCCAGCGCATCCGCGGGACGGACGAAATAATATTTTTATAATTGACGAATGTTGGAACCTCTGGAATAAGGTTCGACTTTTATAGACTCGCACGTCTTAAAAACATTGACCCGAAATGTCCTCATTTTTGGTAATTTATTTTATGTCGAAGATCTCAAAATGAGGGATTTTGGGATCATGTTATTGTTTGCTACTGTCGGTTATTTGTAGGAACAAATTATTAAATTTTACACTAAAGCGTATTACAGAGCGCATAATGTTACTGCGTATAGTAATTTTTAATAGGAACCAAGGAACGAACCCGTTCATGAGTTTGTCGGGTTTCGTATTGCTGTGAACCACAACACAGTGACCGTATCAGCTATGGAATCATGATAAAAATTCGTTGATTTTTAATTTCGAAAAATTTTACACTGTTCAGTGCTAAGAGACGAGCTCTTAGTATTTATATTTTCAATTTGTATGTTATTGTTCAAGTCATGCTGTACGAATGATAGTCCTGATGTTAGAGTGTATCTGAACGAAACGAATTGCTGACTCGATTAGATTTTTACATATTGCGAGACGTATGCCAGTGCGCCAAGTGCCATTACTGTACACGTTTTGTAAATCAAAGATGCAGTTGACGCGCGTACACGTAAGATATAAACGGCTTAAAAAAATTCTCTTGCCATTCGTGTTGCAATTTACTATAAACTTGTCAAAGACGGTCTTCATTTAGCAATTGTGCTTCGTACATAGATCGTTTGAATTAATATTGTTGTTTGATTCGTTTTATAGTTTATTACGATAATTCTATTAAAATACTTTTGCAAGAAAAGTGAAACATGTAAATAATTTTTAGAAATATACAGACATAAGGCATCTGCTATATATCAATATTAAAATAAATTTTATTAATATAACAAATTAAAATGTTTATTTTATTTTCAGACAATACCACCTATTATAAATTCGTATTTGTTAATGTTTAGAAAAAAAATATTTTTAAGTATATGCAATGTTAACAGTTTTAAACTGGATAGTGCATTTGTACAGCGTTATTAATTTGATATATTATAATTTTTAATATAAATTAAAAAATAAAATTTATCTCATTTTTAAAGTACAGATACAAAAAATTCTTGATTTTTAAAAGTTATATAAAGTAAATTAAATTTTTTTTTTAATAAAAGCGATTAAAATTTTAATATAATAAAATGATTTTATTAAATAAACTAAAAGTATTTGAAAAGTTTTAAAGTTTTTGAAAGAATTGTAAGTGTTTAAAATTAAAATTATTTTAGGCACTTTATTTCCTCTATGCCAAAGTATAGTTTTCCAAAAGAATATTCTTTTAATTTAAAACTCTTAAAAGAATCTGCCCTATCTGCCCTATGTAGCTTATTTATATAATAACATTCTGAATATATAATAAGTGAATAAGGCTTTATAAATTACAATTACTTAAGATAGTAAAGCATTGTTTACCTTAGTTTATTAATTTTTCAATAGAACTTTCTTTTAGTTTGTAAATAATATTAAAAGTAACAGTGCAGTAAATTTTGTTTAAATTAATAAAAATGTCTTAATAAATAATGACTTGTTGAATAATTTTTCATAAGAATTATTCACTTTTAAAAATTATCAAATATTTTATACTTATAATTATTTTTTAAAGGTTGTTAATAAGATATTATTTAACAAATTAAATTCCATAAAAAATTTTACGCGAAAAGTTAAGTTACTGTTTAAGTTAGTGCTTTTTACATTTTAGTGACAAAATTTTCAATATTTCTTTTGGCTAAACTGTATAAAGAAAAGAAGATCGCACTTTCTAATTCTTCTAGCTGATTCAAAATATTTATTTTTAGTAAAGTAAATTAGCGAAACCAGAGTGTACCTATACCACTCTTAAGAAAGAAGAAAAAACCAAAAACTTCAAGTAAGGGTATAAATGAAGTAATATCGATTTATTTAGGTAAGTATTAAATTAATAATAAATATATGTTGAGATTGATTTGAGCTACAACATTAGCAATAATTGATACTATCATTTTTTGGTTAATGAAATTTTGTGTCTAAATTTTAACCGTAACAGAACAGAACTTTTTTGAGTTTTACAATAAAAAAAAAATTATTCAATGTTAGTGAATTAATACAGTTTTATGCGCTGTTATCTTTAAAAGACAATTTTTTAAAAGTATCTGCGTATAACAGAACGTTATAAATTTTTGTTTTGCATCAACGAAAAAAATTGCATCACCGATCTAATAAATAAGATAATTAAAAGTTTTTAATGCAACACTTATAATTGATTAATTATGTATACATGGAAAGAGATACATAAGTACGCATAAACGAAGAAGAAATCGACGCTTAAGGTGAAGGAAAACGGGATTCAAAAAATGGCTAAATTTAAACCCGTGCGTTGATGGTTTAAGATTTATTTATGAAACTCCATATCTACCTTTGAAGTACTATATGCACCATACCTCTTATATGTTTAAAGTTCATTAAATTAATTGTAACTCTAACTGATTTTAGCCATTTTTTGTACCCCGTTTTTCTTCGTCTGAAGCGTCGAAATTATCTCGGTTTTTTCCTCCATTAAATGATTAAATTTATTATACATTTTAGACAAAGTGTGATAGCTATAAAGTTATAAAGCTATAAACTATTGAATTTGTGCGAGATTGTCGTATTTCACTAATATTTTGTGAATGTATACGTCTTAATGAAATAATTTTTTTTTTTTTTTTTGCTTAAAAAAGGGTCTACACATGCTTTTATTAAAAACAATATAATGTGTAACGAGAAGGGAAGTAGCTTTTCCAGACTTGGATGATGTTTTAAGCACTTGAGGCCATCTCGGAC
>JAPYZB010001064.1:0-23770 GCA_030522745.1 Eupelmus kiefferi | reverse complement strand
CATATGCGGGAATTATTTTTCGAGGGAATAATATGTCACTTTATGCCCGCTTTTCAGGGCAATAAAGTGGCTTTTACAGTTGAGATGTGAATAAAACAATAAATTCTAATGATTTTTAATTTTTGAATAATATCAAAACTGTATTTATTTTATAACATTATAATAAATAGAATAGATATTTAATTGATCTCTACTTTTTTGCTATACTATTTATTTTCCAAATCAACTGAGTCAACAGAGCTTTCTTAATTAATTTAGATATGTATATAATTACAAAAATTTTTATTGAGATTGAATTAATTTATTGTTTGTGTGGTGTAGTTAAAATAATAAAATAGACTTGATTAATCTCCGTGAATATGTTATTTTAATACATACAATTTTGTATGTTCATGTAGGTAAGTGTTACTGAAAGCATTGGATTAACTCGTCATAAGCGTCAAGTGGTTTCTATTGATCCAAATGCAAAAAATCTTATAGCTATTGCTCTGGCAGCATTGATGTGTATTAGCCCACCATCATCGGAAGGTAAATATTGTTTTTTCTATGTTAAAAGTTATTTTATTCCACACCCGATCGAAAAGATCAACTTTTGCCCCTGAAATACGGGGCGAAAGTAGCATATTTTACCCTAAAATTGGATTTCGGGGAAAATGATCATTTTTCCCGCTAATTTAAAGTTTGTTTTTTTTCTTTTATTGACACATAACAACTCTTAGGGCATATATATATTTTCAATTTACATATTTTTATATACAATAGATCTGTGGAATAAAATACTATATGCAACACGGGACAAAAGTAGATCTTTCCCTTGGGTGATTATACTGCCCTTACAAGAATATTTTTCCCTCGGCTGATTACTAAACGCACCCTCGACAAAAATAATCTTGTTCGGGCAGTAAACTCACCCGCGAGAAAAATCTGCTAATTTTGCCCCTTGTTACATAATGTACTATTATATATAAAGGAATATTTAAAACAAAAAGAAATATTTAAGGGTTTATAATATTTAATTTTTGTATTTACTTGTATTTATTTTTATTTTTTATTTGTTTAACTTTAATATTCTTCTAAATCAATTTTACAATAAAATACGTAATGGATATTACTTATTGAAAGTTTGGTAAATAATAACAATAAATAATTATTTTACAGAAAAGAGTTGTAAGGTCAATGTAAAAACTCTCGACTTTAAGCATGCGCTAATAGTTGATCCAAACGACCATACAAAGTTCCTTTATCCAGACGAGAATGGCGACATCTACTTTGCAGAAAATCAGCCCGTTTTTCTTTCTTGTTCTGGTGAAGGTAACTCGTTTACCAACGTGGCCAATAAACAGTTTGAAACTTTTACTTGCGTTTGTGAACAAACTTTTAAGGCTGGCACTTTTCTCTACCAGTTTAAAGATTTAACTTGTCAAACCGTTCCAAAATCTGACATACTGGATAAAGGTGTAATTAACAACGTCTTCGACGTAGTTGAAGGTGCAGCACAATTCGATTACCATAGGTACGATATCGGTTTTGTTACGGACTCCGAGAATCACTTTCTGGATATCATCAACGTTATCTATTACGATGACTTCTCCGTAACATGGTACTCTAAATCTGTAATTTCTAAGTATCTTGCCGGCGGTCAATCCACTGCGGCAAAAACTCGGTTCGGTCAAAAATTATGCTGTAATGGCAAGAATGTAAACATGGACAATATTTATAATCAAGATACTCAAGACACTACGTTTGGATACTTATTAAAGAGTCACACACAAGTGCCAGTAAAAGATCGCTACCTTAAGAAGAACACTGATTTTGTTTTTAATCGTGGTCACTTGACGCCAAAATCTTCAATGATCTATTCAGCAGCTGGACTCGCTACCCACGCATATCTAAATGTGGCTCCACAGTGGAAAAAAGTCAACAGCGCTAATTGGGGGCGCATAGAAGAACACATTATAGAAATGGCCAAAAGGCTGAATAAAGATCTTACCGTTTACACTGGAGTTTACGAGGCACTGCAATTAAAAGACACAGCAGATGGAGATCAACTGAAACAAATATTTCTCTATGCCACAAAAGAAAGAGAAAACATCATAAGGGAATTTCCAGTGCCTCTGTACACCTATAAGATTGTCCTTGATTTAGAAAGCAAATCGGGAGTTGTATATGTTACGGTTAATAATCCTTACATAAAGGACGGTACGCAATATCACATATGTAATGATCCAATGATAAAGAAGGATGGAGTTAAGATGCCTAAACAATGGAAGCCAAAGAAATATGATTGGGGCTACAGCTACATGTGCACAGTGTCAGATTTCTTGTCAAAAACTAGCATGCTTCCTGTGGATATGGTTGGAGTACAAATCAATGATTTGTTGTACATTCCAGATGACAGTCAGGCTCAACCTACACCTGCACCCATTCCCACTACCACTGAATTTAAACGGTTTACGGATGAACTGAAAAAAAAATAATTCTGTTTGTATGAAATGACCGATAAACTTAAAATATTACACGAAGTTTCAAAAATGAATAAAAAAACAATTATATTAATACATGTATTCATATAAGGATATTTTCAAATGTTAGTACCTATTTATGTAATTATAATATTAGAAGAAAATAAAATGCTAATAAAATATTCACACACATATATATATATATATTTTTAATTAACACCCTCTCGAAAAATGAACTTATTGGCATCAAATCTGTTATTTTGTTAAATATTGTGTCTAAATTTGTTAGTGATAGCAAATTTCAATACTCGATACTTTAGATAATAAATTCATCATACAAAATTACTAAACACTTAAATATAATTCATGATTAAAAACATAATATCAATAATATAAATTATAAACAATATCAATAATATTTTGAGTTCTCAATAACATTTGCTAGATTTAAGCTGAAACATATTTATTTAATAAAATAAATCAACCAATATAAGTCTCCGGTTTCATTTTTAATAAAAAACTATTTGCCATCGGATTCTTTTATTAATATTTTTTCATTAACTATCTAGTAGCAAGTTTTTAAAACTTTAAAATAAATAATAATACTACAGAATATTCTCTTTTCAAAATAATCGGTGAAAAATTTGTAAGAAATCCCTAAAAGTCGAAGTTTTTTATTTGAACTTATACAAATTTACGAGAGTATATAAAAGAAGTGAAAATTTTATATATTCAAGAAAAATCTACTTAAATCAACTTGTCAATCGCAATTCAACTAATCGTCAATCAAACGGCTACAAGCAAACTACAAAAACCGCAAGTCTGGGAAGCTCAGGACACCGGGCCGGGGCTCCTAAGTTTCTCAATGGTCAGATGGCCAGCGGGAACGAGCACGCGGCTGCCTAAGGGCGCTTAACCGCACTCCTGTCAAACGCACTCGGTCGGGCGCTCGCAGCAGCGCGAGCTCCGGCAATTTTGACTCGTTCCCTGCATGGTGTCGCCCTCGGCGAGAGAAAGTTAATCGAAAAGCTACGTCGACGGGCTCCGCGGAACTATTAATTTCCACGCTGCCGCGCGCCCACGTACGGACTAAAATTCAGTAAATTACTCTCGGCGATGCGTATACGCGCTGACATCGCGCGACAGGAGCTTGCGGAAGCGTGCGTAGGGGCTGGCGGTTGAACTTTCGGTTTTTTTTTTTTTATTAAAAGCAGTTAGGGCATTACTTTGAGCTTTTATAAAAAAAAAATGGTATTAACTAATACTTTGGTAACGATTTGACATTTTTACTTTGAGTTTTTATTTAATTACTTGAAACACATAATAGCAAAAGATCAATCGTCCTGTATTGAAGGATTATATAAGATATAAGTGATTGCACAATCGAACTTTATTATTCAATAAAAAAAGTGATATAAGCAAGTCCAGGGAACTGACTTCCTTTTCTCAGTAAAGAAATGGAAATTATGATGATCAGTGCTGCGCGGACTGCGCAGTTATTATTTATGCGCGATCCACTTTGATGATGGGCTTTTACGTTTATGCCAGTCATTTTCGTGAGTGTTTCGAGGTCATAAAGGTCCGCATTATGCACGTCGCATAGCGCGGGGGGACGAAATCGCTATGGGTGAAACGCATACGCGCCCGTCGGTGCGCGTAGGAATGATGCTATGTGATAAGTGACGCGGACAAAATATATAGAAAGTTCAAAAAATTTTCGTAGTTTGTTAAGTGGATAAAGTTTTTGGCAGTGAATCAAAGTTCTGGTTCTGTATGAGACATTATTTATAAGAATAATTTTAAGCGAAATAACCTTTTCCTTTTTAATATTTTATAGATTTCTGTTATAAATAATCAATTTTAAAATAAGAAGCAAAAAGCAAATAATTCACAAAATTTATCTTTATTCGTTATTATTTTCTATTGAATATCGAAAAATGGTTTTGTTTCGCTTTACACGCACTCGAGTTTATTAATATTTATTACCATCTAACTTAGTTACTCCTCGAAGTAAAAGGAACCGTGATGATCGGGGGCTAGTTTGCAATTGGCTTCGCTGCGTATTTGAATGTCTGCTACCCAGCCAAAGTCGCGGAAGACGCCCGAGACCAGCCGACTGATTCAATATCCCTAATGGAAAAGACGTATCGGTCGAGCGGGAATCGCAGTAGCCCTTAGAGAACAAATTAATCAAATTAATGAAGTGGTCCGTGCGCCTATAAAGTTTTGTTTGCTCTAGGATTTTTTTTCAAGAGGGTTGACAGAAAGAAACGTTATATTAAATATGATTCATTCATGTGAAACCGAGTAAGAGAGTATGAATAACAGTAATTATAAGGTGTATAGTTTTGGTAAGGAATGATTTTGTGCTATGATATTTGAATGAAATCAATTGTAACGAATTATTTTACGACTTTTGTAATTTTGTAAATGTAAGTTACCGGAAATCAAATAAGTTTAATGTTAGCCTAATATTTGTAACAAACAGGAGCGCTTAGTTTAACAAGCCCTTCGAGAACAAAGTTGAGCAATTGTTTGACACAATAGCGAACATATGCATGATTTAAAATATGCACGTTGCATATGCAAGTTAATTAAAGTTTGAAATTAATTTTAATTTACGAGAGAATTAACTAAAATATAGATTTAGTTCTTCAAAACTTTGTGTGCTAAATTTTTTAATTTTGTCTACATCATAAAAAACTTTTACATAAAATTACAGATTTTTAAAATTATTTCATTATTGATATTTATAAAATAACCAAAATTATCAACCAGAGTCAAAGCTATCCAGTTCAACAGAGAAGGGCAGAGAGGAATCTAGATTATTAATGCCTGTAATTCAGCTTTATCGACGATTGGCACACGCGCACTCGCCCCTGTGACACCTAACTCTCTATCCTCTCTCTCTCTCTCGCGAATTCCTCTCTCCAGAGAATAATCCAAGCGCGCGCTAGCCGGTAATACCCTGAAATATTAAATGGCCGGCGGCGCGCCGGCGACATCCTTCGAGAACGGACACGTTATTTTTTTTTGTTTTTTTTTTTTCATTCGCACCTCTTCATATTGCGAGCGCGGGCACGGCTCGGCGCAGCCGTTTATTCCGTCTAGGCGAGCTGCCGTGTTGCGCGCTTGATTAAATTCCCCCGACGAAATAAGAGGCGGCTTAACGGTAACGACGATGCGTTTTTCATTGAAGTCGCCGCGTCACCGTTGATCTTTTTTTTAGTGCTTTTGTTTTCTCGTTAGGAGAGCTTTACGACGTTGAGGAGAGTTTTTAAAAGGAAATTCATAAAGACGACGTTTTTTGAGGAGCTGCCACATTTTTTAAACAGCTCATGGAAAATGTAAGTGTTAAAGCGTGTATTTTTTTTCTCCTACAAAATGTTATTTTTTTCTTTTTTTTTTAATTCTTGAGAAACGAATTTTTCATGTACTGGTAATTATTTAAAACTTGAGATTTATTTTAGTACAGTACTAAAATGGACTTTTCATTCTGAGTCATTGTGAAATTTTAATTCTTGAAACTTTTCTTTTTAATAAATTAATCAATCAGAAAATTTGTAATATTTTATACAGAAACCGATGATAATACTTAGAATTTTAAAGTAATAAAGAATTCATTTTTTTAAATATTTGCGCATCATTATGTAATCATTGTTAGTACGAATCTCAAATATTAGCGAATGCTAGGCATACACAAACTCAATTATATTAAATTTAAAAGACCTTATCAGAATCCCAGTTATTTTAGTAACGAAGCTCATGGTCATGGATATTGTATGAATGGATTAAATTCTACGGCTACTACGCGGAGGTTTTGTTAGCTATATAATTAGACTTGTCAATATAAGTAAAACACATAATAAGATAACATTTTCTCAGTCAATCATCAGTTGAATAAAATTTGGCAATACCTACACACAGATGCGAAAGTATGGTTTGTCTGCGTGATTTTGATTTATTGTTGCTCGAACTGCGGCTACTATCTGCGTTTTTATTGTATTCTTATTATAATTTAGTGTAAATTGACGTGATATAACATTTTTAATGTTATTTGACAATCTGTGATTTTCAGAACTTTCTGATAACTCGTCGGTAAATCCAACCATTTTATGACTTATTGTTATAAACGCGTGTAAATAATTTTATGTAAAAATGTAAATGCATCTATCAAGTACCGAAATATTCACCGACCATTAAAACAGCAAAAACTTCAAATTAGTTTGATCGCCCAACCACTAAACACGCATACAGCTCTCGCAGCCATCAAAAGTTGCATGTCCTACGTGCCCACCGCGCGCAACATCCATAATCCATGTCATCTCGACGGCAACAAGCTGTATATCAGCGCGAAAAGTGCGTAAAATCAGCCACACCTACTTTTTCCTCTTGCGTCCGTAAAAAATTTGCAGGCGCGAGCCTAGACAGACGGACAAAAACAGGCGGAGGATAGAAAGAGAGACAGATAGATAGACAGAGAGAGGAAAATACCAGCAGTACGATAATTAACCGCTCGCAAATACGTCGCGGGGCATAGCAGTACGCGAACCAAAAAGCGGCTTTCCCGTTCCAAAGCAAATATGCACGATGGGGTTCTCCCATTCTATCTCTCGTCTACTATTGCAATCCACTTTATTCCGGCCCCCTCGGGCGGCACAAAGCGTGACTGTTCTCTGTGAACAGGCGCGCGCGCGCCTGCGTCATGCTTTCGTGTTTACGCGCCGTTCTTATTATGGTGCGCGCAGCTGCTGTTCGGGGGTGTATTGAATGACTATAGGGCCGCATGAGTTTTTGGGGTGAGTGTGCATAATTTTTGCACGATTTGGAAGCTTGGTGTTTCGGAGGAATTATCAAGGATTCGTTTTCTGGCTTTGTTTGGCTGATTCTGATTTCGACCAGAATCCGAAGCAGAATTGCGTGATGTGGAAGATATACGCAAGGGTTTTTTTTAAATAAAACTTTGTAGTTCTGCGTATTTCTTTGGTTTATAAAATCTATTTATATTGAGTTCAATGTTCACTAAACATTTCACAATTTCCATACTTTAAAAAAGTAAATAAATTTTACCTTGAATTATTGTAGGTGATAAATTACCTTATAATACAATTAAAATAATTTTTTTTTCATTTATTGATAGATTTTTTAAAGATTTTCAAAGCAAAATTTCAATAATTATAAAAAATCGAATTATTTACTTTATGAATGTTTTCGAAAACGAACAATTTGGATCCTTTTGAAATCGGATATTTGCAATCAAATACTTTCGCATTCCCAAAATTTATCTTTGAAACTAAATATATTTAAAAAAAATCTATTTACTCATTGTAAAAGTTATTGGAAAAATGTTTTCTTGTAAAATCTAGTTTTTTGAAAATAATTTTTAGAAATAATATTTTCTTCGCTTATACTTTAGAATAGTCAAAACTCTTTTTTTGGATTTAAAAAAATGAAAAATTTTTAAAATAGAAAAGAATGTATTTTAAAGCTGAAGGCAAGTCTAACGCATTATCAATATTAACAATGTTAAAAAGCAAATCCACATTACTCTTTTCAATTAAATTGCAACATACACAAAATGAATGATATTTATCGACAGACAAGCCGTGCAATTCCCTTACAGGTGCACGATTCTGTACATAAGCGCGTGTTTCGAGCGCGTTATTGAATTAATCCGACGAATCCGATATTGTGCTCCAATGATTATTTTATTATTAATGCAGAGATAAGTAAGTAGCTTCGAAATGCAAATCGTAATCACTCGTAATTAGTCAACCACGACTGCGTTCTATATAAGCTTCCGTGTATTAATTTATAACAGAATAGGAGAATCATAATATTCTATGCTCTCTTTCGGTTTAAAAATACTTTTGGTCTTCATTGATAAAAGAATGTTAAAACTATGAATGAATGAATTAATATGAGCGAATTGAATAAGAAATTATAGTAAATTTTTAAGTCTTTAATTGTTTTATCTAATTGGATTAAAATTATTAATATTTATAAAATATAAAAATAGTTTAATACTTTATTTCACATTTATGAAAAGTTTAAGATTATTTTCAAATTTATAAACTAAACTCCATTATTTCTAGCGCCAAATCCTCGCCCCGACAAACGTCAAAGTAAAACTGGCACATCAATACATTAAACTCAAATTCGCGCGCACATAACCGAGTGCCAACCGTTCAGCAAAGTTAGATCCCACTTTCTGAAAAATCAAGCTACAAAATCGCACATATCCCGCTTTTCTCTGCCTTTCAATGCTTCTCTCCCTCAGTCGAGAAAGAAACTAAGGCGATTCCGACTAGTTTGTGCGGCATATCCGCGCGAAAAACTCCCGGGGATCGCTGCGCGGAGTTTGATCGGTTTCTTATTTTCTTTCTGGGCCATCTCTCCCGATTCTGTCGCTAGCTGGAAAGTCTCAAGGTAAGAAGGGAGAAGAAAGACGCGAGGAGGCGCATCCATCAAAAAGCTGCGCGCAACCCCACGGGAAATCCCAAACTTTTGGCTCGCGCGCGGATCTTCGCTCTCTTGCTTTACGCGTGCGAAAAGTGCACAATGCGCGCACGCGTGTGTGTGTACTTTTTGGTGGGCCGGAAGAATCGTTGATACAAGGATTGACGTTGATGTGGGATTTCTTTTTATTTCTTTTTTTAGTGAATAAGGTACTTCTTGCAAGTGTTTTGTGAGATAATATGCGTTTAAACTTTGATAAGTGATGTTTTTATTATGATATCTGGAGCTTGTGTTTGCTTTAAAAATTGACGTAATTGAGTGTATAAGTAGTGTATAGCAATCAATTGAGCGCATAATGCACTAAACGAGCTGTTAAAATAAACGAAATTAAATCATCCGTACATCCGTTAGTTCTGCATAAAATTGGCTAATGATGATTTTGAAAAAAGCTTATTTATCATTAAACAAATACTAAATCCAAACAAGGAAAGTTTTCATAAAGTTACCGACTCTTATTCACGAGTTTAACAAAACATGGAAACATTTACAAAGCTCACCTAATTTCTGCACTTTCGTTTACCATTCACGGGCTTTCCCAGCGAAGCTATATATTAAGGAAGGTCGAACAACTTCTTATTGTTTCCGTTTTCCTCGTTATTCCGTCTCGCCGAATTGCGCGCATCGCAAATACACGCGCGCAGTTATTTTCACAAATAATGCAAGCACACGCGCGTGACTCCCTTGTTTTCTCCGGATGCTTGGAGCGACATTTTCCATGTTTGCCGTGCGTATAGCTATAAAGTTTGCAAGACTTGCGATGTTTATACTTACGTGTAGACGTCTTCGATTGACGGAAGTGTTCTTTTCTTGTTCCTCGCTACTTTGTTTCTTTGCTTTGCTTACCTGTTTGTTAGCATTTACTGGTAGATCTGAGGAAGATGCAAGTTTGCGTTTTCTGTTTGATTTGTGTTCAGAACTGCTGCGATTCGGTGTAAACTAAAGTTCGTATTTCTTGTTGATTATTTGACTCGAATAAAGTTTAAGATTTATGTTTAAAAACAAAACAAACAATGCAAAAAATATTGAAAAGATTTACAATGAAATGTAAAGGAGTTACTTGTTTTATTAAATTAAAGTTAATGTGATGCGATAGTGTAAGTTTCTGTTGGTCAGACATGTTTAAAAATAATAATATAAATGAAATAATTCGATTTTAGATAGACTTTATTTTCATTAAAACAAGATATTTAATATAACATTACAAATTATTTACAATAGTAAGAGAAAATTATTAATTCCCAAATAATCGATATTTTGTAGCTGATAACAAATAAGGATTGGTTAAAAATAAAAACACAAAGATCATAAGTATGATAACAATAATATATAACGTATAAGCCTGTATACATGGTTCTTACAACAATGTCCAAATTTTTATCTTTTCTAGCCTACCCATAGAGGTGGAGCACCAGCTTTTTTTACGCATTCACCGATCTTTTGATCATCTCTTATTTGTTTATTACTCTTTATCAACGATCATCTCTTGCCTACATAAATCGTATAATATAATATGTATAATAATTTTTTCTTTATTTATAATTCATATATTAACATCTTCTCTGTCACTCACACTCTCACTCTTTCTCTCTCTCTCTCTAGAATTGGCGGAGTAATAATCGTATGTATAAAGGTGCTTAGCCTAGCTTGTTGTATACTTATACAAAAGAACGGCACCCTAAACCTCATTTAATTAGCGATAATGTTATGTATCCTCTTTCGTTTCTATCGTTTATAAATCCTTCCTTCGTTCCGACGATACACAGTCACCGATTTTTTACCGTTGCTAAATCAAAGCGAACACTGTACACGCACACGTTGGCTTCTTTTCTTAGATATTATATTATGGGCTTCTTAAATTTATTTCGATCTCTTGCTTCTCGATTGACAGGCTTAATCGCATCGTTAGCGTGTCTCCTTTTTATAAATACGCATAAAAGACGGAATCGATACAGACGGAATGCTTTGCATGGGAATTACAATGCTGCTTGTGCTACAGTCGAAGAAGTGTCTTGATCGAAATATTATTTTTTATTTATTTATTGATAAAAATTCAGCTTACTTTTGCTCTGTTTAACAATAAGGTTTAGGTACGGTGATAATACTTTTCATAATTTTCATCAGTATTAATATGTTTTATTACATTAACTTTGTTATTTAATAAATAGAAAAATAAATATAATTTACATAAATTAAACAAAGCTTAAAGATAATTTCATTTAGTAACGAAACAGTTAATAATATTAGTAACCATACCCAAACCAAACTCTAAACACACCCACATTCCCAACGATGAAATTCACCTCAACTTCCCCTAAATACAAACTCCAATGAAGCTCGTTTCTCCGACTGTAGCACATTTGCACGATGGTTCGCAGAAGAAGAAAAAAAAGAAGGTATAAAAGCCACCTTCGCGGCGCGCGAGCGTCGATCGACCAACTATACACCTTCCCCTCTCTCATTATAAACACCCTCGTGCACACCACTCGCTTTTCGTTATTTGACCAGACAGACGCGTTCGAGTGGCCGCTGCGTACAGTTATATTTGCACGCGATGAAAGAGTACAGCCGCGCCCTCGGCAAATAACCGCGGCACATTATTGACGCGAACGAGCTCGAAATATGCGCTATTTTCGGGGCGTCGACAATAGCCGCGACGTTTCCCGTCTTTTCGTGGATTTATAGCCGGGCTCTTTGGAATCAGGCGCGCACGCTCATGTTTTTTTTGTTCGCGTTGGTTTTAGACGCGCGCGCTACAGAGCCTCCCTCTCTGGACGCGAGAGGGTCGGAGAGCGCGCGGGGGCCCCGAAAAAAAATTTACATTTCGCAAAATGAGTTTCGCGGAATTGAAAAATTCCTTTTTGCTTTTAACAATGAGGCGAAAAAGCAATTGCACGAGAGAAACGACGGGAACGTCGGACGCCTCGACGGTTTGGTTTAATATAACGCGAGTTTGCGGCTGGATAAAACGAACTTTTCGGTCTTTGTTAAAAATGGGTTTGTTTTTCGTGCTTGCGAGGCTGTGAATTAAAGTGAAATGTAGTTCAACGCTCTTTTTCGTAGTTAGAATTTCAATCTTACACCGCTGAAACGCGAATAGTTATTAAAAATTAAAGCTTCAAGTACTTTCTTACGCCTCGCTTTACGACGAGCCTCTTTTAAAATCAGAATTCTCCCTCTCCGACATATTTGCGGCATTAAAGAATTATCGCAGCAAGCTTCTTGCCGTTTAAAAAAGGCCGCACGCGGCAGCGTATCTCCGGCGCGTGTATAACTTTGAATGCAATTTTAGTGGCATTATCCGCGTAAAACCGAAGCCCTGAATCTTTTTACGGGCGTATCATTTTAAACGGCTCGTAAATCACAGCGAGAATGGAGGAGAGCGAGTGCGCATTTTTTTCCTCGCGCACACTTTTATCTCGCCAGTTGCAGACCACAAGAGACTAAACAGCCATTACGGAATTAATCCATCGGCACGGGCCAAGAGGACAGGCCGAAAGTCACGAAACGCAAACGGAGAGAGAGAGAGGGCGAGAAAGAGAGAGCGTCGCGGAATTTTACGAGGGTGGGTGCGCGTAAAGACACTTTTACGACTGTCAGCGATGAAACTTTCATTTCTCTCTCTTTCTCTCTCTCTTGCTCGGACTCAGAAAAGCCAGGAAGAATAAGTCCGCTGCCTTCTTATATACAGCTCAGTCCGTTCTTATTCCCGAGCTCTTCCTCATCCCTTATTCCGTTTCTCCCTCTATCAATCCATACATCGGCGCGCGAAGATTACACTTCGAACGGATATTCCGTCGAATTTTTCACGTACATTTTTCCGCTCCGCCCGAGCTCGCCGGATGAGTTTGCCGCGTCGGGGCTTCTCTTCTGGGGAGACGAGTTTCGCGGGACTAAGTTCGTAGCTCGCTTGTCTGGGTAACGTGGCCCGGGGAGAAGTCGGCGCGGCAGCTATGGGATATTCATAAAGAAAAATGGCCTGTCGCTAGTGGCCTTTTTCCTGGCTTTGTTAGAACTTGAAGAGAGCGTTAAGATCGGTAGAGCTCGCTTTATTGAAAGTAATGATTGCTTTTTAAATGTGGTCTAGCTGTTGATTGGGGAGAAAATATTCTTACGACGCGGGATGCTTTGATGCTTTTTTGATCGATGGTTTCTTAAAAGTTATTGATAAAGTCTTTTGATTTTGATTCGATTGATTTAATTAGCGGATCAAGCATCGTAAATCTTCGTTTATTAAAAAAGATATACAAAAAAAGTCTTATTACATAACTGACTTTGATTGTATATAAATTGACACTCCTTTTTAAAAAAGGAAAAAAGATGTCGAAATCAAACATTTATTTGAATGATTCTTAGAAAGTACCTATTCGAAGTAAAAAAATATGTATTGTGTATATACTTTTTACAAACAAGATTAATTAAATCGCATAAGCATTTTATGTATAATTCATATTTTTTTACAATTTTTACACTAATCACTGTAGAATTTTTTATTTGCAATTAATCAGAATCGATATCTTACTACATTAGCAAATGTTTTCTACAATGAACTCTAATACCTACTAAGAATTATTTAAATAATTGTTTATTCAACAGGTGGAATAATTTCATTGCTCTGGTGAATAATTTTGCCGATGATATAATAACAAAGGAAAACGTGCTTATGCTACAATTTCAGCAAAACTTTTTACCAGAGCAATTAAATTCACGCTCGCTCAAAGGCAAAGGATATTTTTTCGAATACCTAAATATAGGTATTCCACGTGATTACATACACTATTATAGCAACATTTCGCTATGCGCTTCAAAACAGTAAATCGTACGGTGTTCAGCTACTTTTTCTTAATACAATTGAATTAGTCTCCTGGCAGTGGTCGTTGATTCGTTATGATTCAACTCCATATCGCACAGCCGCCAAGTCGCGCAATCGCAGACGGAAAATCTCTTGATATCCAACCTAACAAGGAGCTCTCGTGTCTTTTAACGCATCGAGGCACGAGCGGATTTCGAGTGATATAAAAAAGGCTCAATCTCTCACGTTTTTTCTTCTTCTCTTCCTTTTTTTCTGTCGCCTTTATTTTCTTCAATTCTCTTTACACCCCCTTTTACGAATCGACTCGACACAATCGTACACAGTAACACGACCACTTCAGTCGGCGTGCCGCGAGGCGATAAAGGGAAGGAACTCGACTCTCGTTTCGTTTTTTTTTTTAATCCGGCTCTCTTTCTTTCTCTCTACACTCTAGTCTCTACGAGAGCGCCGGTGCCGAGCGATCGTTGGTCTTTGTTTTGCGCAGCTTCACCGTCGCGAAAATGTTGTTCCTGAAAAGAAAGTCACACACATAGGGTTTCACACGTTTGCGCCGGAATGACCGGTACTAATCGTAAAGAGAAATGAGCGCGCGTCGCTACTTCTTTTAACGCGATGTCTAAAGGAATTATATACCTGGAACGTTGCCCGATCGTTGAGCGACTCAGAGATAAAACAGAAGTGTTGAGCTTTCTTGTATTACGCTTTACTTTTTTTCTAGAACCTCTTTGAACTTGTTACGCTTTTTTTTTATTTTTCTTGTTTATTGTGTTTAATATTGAAATAAGCTACGAATCTTCTAAAGTATAAAATGATTATATGCAGCTAAAATCTGTTTCTACTTTGTTAAAAAATGTAAATATTTTAAAAATATGAATTACTGTAAATGTATTATAAAAATATTTATAAAAAATATATTTTGAAATTTATTTTATGAATTTCGAATTCTTGTACTTTTCAAACAATAACATAAATATTCAAAATTTACAAAAAGCCTATTTTCCTCACGTAATCTAATTCTCTTAAAAAGATAAAAGCTCATCATAACCGATTAATTTTTATCTCTAATCGCCGAGCTTTTACGGCAGTCCGACAAACAGTTCGAATGCAATAATCGTTCTCTGACTTATATTCGCGATCACCAAAGTCCGGCCGTTTCATCGGGCTAGTCTCGATAAGTTTCCATCAAACAATTATCAAGCGGCTAAGCAAATTCGGAAGCGCGCGCGCGCGCTGTTTCGGGCAAGTTCGGCAGGAGAACAAGTTTCGCAATTCCGACCTATTTGCCCATCATATTTCGCCCTCGGCTCGGCGTGCGTGTGTATCGTGCAGCAGCTATGTATGCAAATTTAGTACATAAATAACGTCTAAAGCGTAAACGGTCTCAGGCATGGGGAGCCGCGATGCTAGCGTATACGATTTCAAAGTTCCAAAAATGACATCGAAGCAAACAATTGCAGAGAGAATAAGGGGATTAGATACATCGACGTATGTATTTATGCAAGGGACTTTGCGGAGTTTAACCCATTCGCCTCGTTGCTTTCCTCGATCGTTGGACTGCACGGGATATGTCATATATACTTTGAAAACTTCAACGATTTTCGAAACGATAAAATAAGACTTATCAACAAAACAATAACGCGGAAACGAAGCGAGTGGGTTAAGAGAGACGATGAAACAAAGATGCTTAGCTTGCGAGCAGAGAGACGCGCAATTCGAGCTACAAAAATAATATGTCATGTGTGAGGTAATAAACAAAGTGATAAACGATACATACATTTTAAAAAAATATAAAAAACTCAATGATTACAAACTAAAAACTAAAATAATAACTAATAAAAAAAAAAGAATAAGGGATTGAAGATCCAACAATCGTCCTCGTTCACTGCTGCTTCTGCTTCTTCTTCTTCTTGTTATTGGTTACCGACTGGTCAACTCCCCAGAGGTCGTACCATGGTCCGCAGGCTGTCTTCTTGCTGTTTCTATCGGTCCGCTCACTGTCCCTTCTGAGCTTCGTCCTCGGTAGCAGAGTCTTCTCGGAGACGGCTTGGTCTTTGACGATAATACAGCTATAGGTGGACTCCTCGTCCGAGGCTTCGGTCTCAGTAAAATGATGGTGATGCTGGGCTGGCATCATCAGACCATCGTCGTCGTCATTGCCGTAAGCTCCCTTCTTTCTCCTCTCGGGGTTATTGTTACCGCTGCTGCTGCTGTTACTGCTTCTCTTCTGCTGCTGATTGTTATTCTCTTTGAGCTCCGCCACGATCATGTTTCTCTTAGCCTCCATGCTGCGTTTCCTTTCGTTTTCAATTATGGCTTTTCTTGACACGTTGCCTACAAAGTAGGAGCGCTGCTCCTCGTGGTGGTTGCGCGCTGACGAACGGTATTCACCGCTCCTGTTAGGTCTTTCCGCTGGGGTGGGTAGGTGATCCTCGAAGTAGTCCAGGGACGAGGATTTTTCAGGCAGGTGCATTCGTTCGGCGGGCTTAGGCTCGTCGGATGCCAGCTGCTCGACACTGTTGGTACCGTTGATGCGCTCGTTGGTTATAGTCGATCCGCTGTTCTTGCGTTCGAGGCTACGATGAGATGGACCCGGGCTGCCCTCGGAGCTCGATTTCCTCGATTCGTCACGAGACTTGGCTCGTTCTTCTTTCGCATCCTTCTTCAACATCTTCGGTATGTCGACGAGTGAACGGTGTTGCCAGAGCGCCATGCCCTCTAGTACTTCTGAATCACGCCGGAATCTCCAAAAGCTCTTGGTCCTCTTTACCAATTTTGGGCTCTTGTTTTCCACGTCGAAGCCGCGTCCTGTTTGTATCAGATGTCCCATAGCCGTGCTCTGCCTCGGCATCACTGGCTTTCTGCTGTCGTTCTTCAGGCTGTTGTTGTTTGTATCGTTGTGGTTCTCCATGACTCGTGGGTCCCTCGGGTAACCGTGTACGCGCTCAAGCACCTTGGTCCGTTCCAATTTCGTCTCAAAATTCGATTCATAACCACGATCCTTATCCATTAACATCGAATCACTCACAAAACCCATGGCAGTCGTCTCTCCGTAAATTTCCTCCTTATCTGAATATCTGCGTTCTCTATAGCGTTGCTCCCTCTGCTGCTGCTCGGTTGGTCTCTCAGGCGCCTCCTGCGAGGGTGGCCTCGGCCTCTCGAAGCCACCACGACTTCCGCTGCTGCGCTTCTTCATCTCTGGATTCTTCTCATACGATCCTCTCTCGTGCGTCAACGTAGACTGACGCGACGACGCCAATGACTTCTCCGTGTAACGATCAGCGCTATTGTTGCTGGAGCGCTGAACGCTAGCTCTAACGCTGCGCATCTCGCGCTCGTACTTCTCGTAGGACTTGTTAGCTACCTCCTGCTGTTGGTATTGCGAGCCACGCTCCAGGGTATTGGTGTTACTGGTTGTACCGCCTCCACCACGACGCTCAATATACTTGGGTGGGCTGTGCTCTCGCGCGTACTTCTGGGCTGTTTGTTCAAGCTTCTGAGCTATCTGCTCGACTTTCCTCCCACCGGCCTCGGGTATGGTGCCCTCGTCCTCGGAATCTGAGGACTGGCAGGTCGACGAAGCTCCGCTGCTCTTTTCGTTATCGTACTTAGAGCCGGTGTCGTTGTTGTGACGGTAGTCGTCGTTGCCGTTGTGATTCTCGTAATAGCTTTTACTCTCCACTTGGTACTTGCTCTCCGAACGGTACTCCAGGCTAACGTTGTAGCTCTCGTCCTCCTCTTCCTCAACGTCCACTTCGACCTCGATCTCGTCATCTTCCGTCTCGATCTCGCGACGCTGCTCGAGCCTCGATCGCTCATCCTCTCTCTCGCTTCGTCGATTGTAACGTCCGCTATGATCTTCGTTCGACGAATACTTGCCGCCGTTTCTCTCGGCGTTCGAATTCCTAGCCACCGCTCGCGTGTTCTCGTACTCGTTCTTCTGGTTGTTCTCGTGCTGCTGTTGCTGCTGTTTCCGTTCCTTCTTCGTGGGACCCTCGCTCTCCGAGTTCCTCGTGTTCCTGCGCTCCTCGGACTCGTGACGGCCGGACTTGGCCTCGTTCTTGCCCCCTACGACGCTGGCGTCGGACCAGTACTCGGTCATGGCGCTGCGGTAGACGTGCCAGGACTTGTCGTCGCGCGGTATCGTCTTCCACGAGTCGTTCCCCCAGTCCTTGCTCTCGCTCGAGCTCTGCTGGGCCTTGCTGCTGTCGTCGTCCTTGCTGGACTGTTGCTGCTGTTGCTGCTTGTGCTTCTGCTGCTTGGTGGGACGATCGGCGGCCTTGCGTCGTCGGAGTCTGTTTTACGGGGGAGTAGTGGGTCGTGTGAACGAAGAAAAAAGAAAACAAAAAAAAAGAACGGAAAAAATAGAAACGAACGGGTGCGATGATAGATGAAGAGAAGTAGCCGAGGAAGAGATTTAATTTTTTGGAGTGAAGTTTAATGCTGTATTTTCTCGTTTGAATTAGCATAAGATTAGACAAATTTAGTTTAGCTTTGCAGCGCTGCTGAGACAAGAGCTAAATTTACATTTATGAAAGCATTAAAATGTAAATTTACGTTAAATAAACTTAGCTATGAGATCGTTTACTAGTATATACATTTATGCAAAGATAAGAAATCCGTAATACTTAAAGTTACTTTAAAGGTGAAACATTTCACTCGAAAAAATTCTTAAGTTAAGAGAAAATGAATTAGGAAGTAAGAGTAAAGAGAAAAGTTGAGGTTGCCAAAAGACCAAGAACCAGAGACAATACAAAGACGCTAGACGCTACGTGCCAAGTAGTATTGAGGTAGGAAAGGTTCTTTCTCTCTTTTTTTTTATCTGGTCTTAGGAAGGAAAATAGAGCGGGCCAGGCGAGTATTTCCATGGTCTTTAAGTAAGATGAATAAAAAAAAAGAAGAGTAGGACGGGCCAGCGAAGGGTCGGTATATATAGAGTCCACCACCGTCGCATTTAATTCCATCGATCGCAGTAACGCATGCGGAATCTACAAAGAACGAGAGAAAAAAAACAAAACGAAAACGTAATCTAAAGAGTAAAAAAAAGGAAGCTCGTAACCGAAATAATACAAGGCGAGACGGGAGAAGATTACTTTTGTTTATACAACTCTACTCTATTTATGTACGAAAAGGGCGCCTGTATGTACTAAATATACAAGTCGGCTCTCAAGCGGGGATCATCATTATTCAAAGTTTAGCCCGTGAATAAGTGAAAAGGATCCTTTGTTGCACAGCTTTACGGTTTAGTGCAGTTAAAGTCTTTGCGCGCTTTTCAATGTCAACAAAATTGTGTCACGAATAATAAATGTTGAAAAATATTTTTTATTTATAAATACACTTTTAATATATTGAAAAAGAAAAAAGACACGATAGTAAAGACTTTGACTGCATGCAAGTAGGATATGAAAATTGAATAAATCAATACAGGTAATCATTAAAGTAAGATAATTATATTTACAATATGTCTAATATTAATAACTAGATATTTTGTTTTATTATTAAAAGAAACAAGCTTTAGATTCGACTTTATCAATAGAGCACATAACAAATTGCAAAATTCTGTACAAAGCTTTCGTTAACATGCCGATTCGATCGTTAGACTATGAAAGAAGCAACTACTTGGGGGCTAGCAAATTAGAATTTGAAAAAATAATTGAGAAAATTGAGGCCTCCCGTTCGAGGAGATAATAAAAGAATAAATAAATTCATTGAGAGTTCAGACACTATGGACCTTTCATTATTTTTCTGTTTTCTTATTTTATATTTACATTTTTACTGAAAGCTGTCTTATAGAAGTACTTTATGTCCTTTGTTGCTGTTTCGTGAATAATATGTGCGTCCCATGAAAGAAGATTGATGAATGGCGTATACTTTTGAAAAAATTCAAATAAGAAGACTCGTTCTTTTTACTTTTATTTATCTTAAAAAGGAGCTTTAAAAGCAAACTCTTGATGAATATTAAATATTTTTTCGAAAATGTTTATCTCGAATATTTTTAAGAACGTTACTTTATACTATTTAAAAAAAATAAGATACTTTAATAAATGATTAAACATATAATAAAACTTTAAATATATCTGAAAAAGTAGTTATAATTTTAAATTTACCAAAAAGTTTATAAGCATAAGGTACTATAACACACTTTAATAGAGAAAAATACATATCGATTACAGCTTCAGACAGCATTATTCACAAAATGACTAGCAAGTACAACTCTTTCATCAAAAACAATAACCTCTGCAACTAGAGCAGCCACATCAACATCAACAACCGCAATTATCAAAGCAGCAACGTCTCAAGATAACGAAAGGGTATACATAGTGTCCAAATCCCTCAGTCTCTATCGCCGTAGTCGTTTTCTCCTTTCCGTCTCCTGCCTCTTTTTCACTCAATCCATCTGTTTCTATCTCTTTCTTTCTCTCTTTCTCTCACCTCATGGCCTCGTCGTCGCTGTAGTCAATGTCTGGCTGGACAGGCGGCTCATTGGAGAATCCGCTGTCGTTGCTGCTGTGCAGCGAGGTGACGGCCTGGGGTGGCGGCACTGGTGGCACCGGCGGCTGCACCCTGCGCCCGCCGCCGCCCAGCATCGTCGGCAGTGTTCCAGTTGGACGGATCTGCGGACACAGAGACACAACAGGATATGTAGCGGTGAGTGCACTCCTATTCTCCAAAGAGATTTTTTTTTTATTTTCGAGCACGAGCGCTTGATTATGCGCTATTGTGGGGAACGCTCCATGCATGCTGATTCTTTCTCGGGTTTGGCGGTTGTTTTGTTTTTTTATTTGGGAAGCATGAGAGTTTTCGGCGAAGACGAATGGCTGGGTAACAATGATTTGTTTCTTGAATTTAGTTAGGATTTTTGTGGAAGAGAATTTTGCCGAGTATTTTCCGTTAATAATACAAATTACCCTTTAACATTTTGACAATATAAACAGTCGAATTTAATATTTTAACTTCTTAATTTATCTATGAGATTAAAAGAAGTTCAAATAAAATATAATCCAAACATATCAACAAAATTAATGAATAAATACATAATTATTACTGCTAACAAGAAGATCCTGCTCGATCAATCCTCCTATTTACGTCTAATAATCGAATAACAATCTGCATCTACTAATACTAAACAACAATAATTTCCATCTCACGCTTACCTGTTTGCTCTGCCTAGCATTCGGCGCGGCGATATTGTGCGAGCTGCTACTCTTAGGCACGCCGCTTCCAGCGCTGCTGCTGTTGGACGTCGAACCATTTATGGTGACAGAGGTGGGTCCGTGGCCGTTGGATTCGCAGTTCGCACCGCCGTTGGCTTCGTCACCGCTCGGCATCGGCGGCCTCGATGGCGGAGGCTTGCATGGCGGTGTCGCCTTTGAGTCCGCACGTCCGTTCATGCCTGTGCTGTGATGATTCGGCGATCTGCGAGGACATTGTTTCAGGTGTGATAGTGCGCTTACGCTTTGTCTGTGGTATTATAAGCAAGGGGGCTTTTGTTGTTGCAGAATGGACAAGGAGCGGATCGATGCTACGAGGGTTCGGAAGAGCGATTAATTTTCAACGAGGATCTTGTGAAGGGGATTTTCAGTTCGAAAGGTTTGCATTATTTGCTTTTGAAGATTATTAGTAGTTAAAAATATTTGCTTTGAAATTTTTTTATCAAGAATAACGTTTTACTAAAAATGGAAATAAACAGTAATAACATTTACTATTAATACTCTACATTGTAATGAAATATTGATAATTAAGTGTTACTTAAAGATATTAAAGTAGAAATATAAATATCAGTATCTTTTAGGAATCAAATTTTTTAAAAAATATACTATATATTTAAAAACTTACCCTAGTGATTCATCAATGACAACTTCTGTGTAAGCCAATGGAAACCATCCAGAGCACTGGGTTCGCAGATTCTCACCGAATTGCCAACCCTTCTGCCGATCGCCTTCGCGAAACAAAAGCCAATAATTAGAAGCAGCTTATCGTACGCACGCTCAGAACAATGGCTGTATATTAATGGAAAGGGATAGGGTTCTAGGAAAACAGCTATAGAATACACGCAACCCGTTTCTAATTCAAATAAATTAAAATAAAAAATAATGTTTATATTTTAAACTTATAAATTATATTATATAATTACATTTAAAATATAAAAAAATAATTATAAGTAGATAAAGTTGAGTTAGGTAAGACATTATATTATCAATTACATTACTATCCCTAATATAGATTAAGCAATTTTCAAATTCTCTTTCGAAAAGCAAAAAATCCACAACTCCTGCGAAGGTCAACACATCTACAGATAACCACTAAAAATTTCAAGCCCACCCATATAAAAACAGCAATCACGAGAAGCTCCGATCCCGAAATCCAATCTTGACCTTCGTTTAAAATACATGAGAACACGAATCCCTCTCAAGGAGCACTTACCCATGAGCGCGATGAGGTCGCCCTCGTGGAAGCTGAGCTGGTTCTCGCCGGAGCTGAGGTAGGCGAAGAGAGCGCGAGCCAGGGGCGCCTCGGTAGCCCAGCCGCTGCCTGTGGCCGCCGCTGTTGCGGGACATGGGCGCCATGGAACGCGGCCGCGGCGGGGTGTCCGGCACTTCTGCGGTTAAAGGCAGGAATGAGAAAAAAGAAACTTGCCTCGCTTGGGATCAGAGAGTTTTGTACGGGGGGAAAAGGTATTTTTAGGGTTTGGAGCGAGTGGTTTTTAGAAAGTTTGAGTGATATTTTAATTTAATTTATAACTTTGCAGGTTTCAGTATTTTTTTGTTTTTAGTAGTATTTGATTTCGATAAAATTTTTATATTGTGGTAAACATAAATTTCATGACTAAATAATATTGCCTTAAAGACGCGTTTTACATAATTTTGTTTAATTTATTAAAATTTCTATACTGAGAAAAAATTACACACAAAGCATTATTCAGACATCACTATATATTTGCATTTAAAATTTCATTTTATATCTATTTTTCCCAAAACAGCGCTCCACAAACAGGAATCCACAAACAGGAATCGTCAATATTAATAATTAAAACCTTTCAACGCTCTCCCAATCCTACCCCATCACATCACGCCCCACCGAATTCTTCCTCCGCATCTATTTTCACTAGGCCTAAATACACCGAGCCAGGAACCCAGTGTGCTGACAGCGCTAGTCTCGATGCAAATTCGCGCGGTAAGACGCGGCCCCGTGAGCGTATACATACACGCGCGCTCGGCCGATTGTCTAGACAAGCGCAGAGCCATCTCCGGCGCGACGCGATAACGAAGCCGTATTAGACGCCCTCGACAGAATCAGACGCGATTACGGACCTATTCACTTCGCAGTTTGCTGCCGGCGACGGGGCACAAGACCTATATACCCGAGCGAAATTGTATATGCACGCGCGAACGGTTTGTCGTTATCGCGGCCGAAACTCTCAATTAAGTTTATGGCACGTAGCGACTCGAAACGCGCGTGATAAACACATTAAAACGAGGTATTAGTTGCTCTTGCGGGAGGGCGTATGTTGACAGAGAGATGGGCGATATGTTTTGACGGTGAGTTCATTGCTCGTTGATCGAATGATTCTAACAGATATCTGTCTTGTTTTCGCGAAGGTTAAACGAGAAAATTTATAGATTAATCATTACAAACAGAGTGATTGAAATGCATACAATGAAGAAAAAAGGAAACGGATTTTCATAACGAACGAGTTAGAGAGCGAAAGTCAGAGAGTAGCCTTTATTTTTGGAGGGTGCCCTCGGCAGAGCTGTACTGTTATAAATGTTGATTTGATTAAATTCAAACAATATTGGCGCGGCCAAACGCTTCAAAAGGAAATCACCGAACAGGCGCAAACGCGCAGCAACGCCGTTAAGTGAATAAGCAAACGATTGAAGTGAAAAATTATTGAAAATATCGAATATCCGGCGGCGAGCTCGCGAGCTCGATGTTTCTTTGTTCTTTTTCGCTCTGTTTGCTTTAGCCGCTCTATTCTCCC
>JAPYZB010001063.1:0-16051 GCA_030522745.1 Eupelmus kiefferi | reverse complement strand
GCGCTAACCTTCGCCGATCGGTTTTGTCGGGATGCAAAACCGTAATGGTGCGAGCGAAGCGCGAGTCTGACGTCACGGCCGGCGAACGAACTCAAGCACGGCGAAGGTATAAGTTTCGTTCGCCGAGGAGAAACCGGCCACAGTCTCCGGCCGCGCGACGCCCAAGAAAGATGAAGCTTCTGACAGCAGGTAAGAGCTGACTGCGTTGCATCTGTTGTTGCATTGCGTGCGTTATAGTTTTGAGTTGTTTTTGAGTGTTTCTAAAAATTAATTTGAAATAATTGGTTTTAGTGGAATGGAGCGATTACTAAGGATTTTTTTTTAATTTTTGTTATATACATAGTTTGAAGTTAATAGAAAGGCGACAATTCTTGGGTGATCTATAAATTTTCGGGTTGAATAAATAGACCTGATACCATTCGCACAAATTCGAAGGCAATTCGACGAATAAAAGTCAAGTATATATTTTTTACGTTTTCAGGACTTTTGGTTTTTTTTGTGGGTGTTGCCTCTGCGGCGGACGTAGCATCCGAATTTAAAGCTGCAAAAATCGATCCAGACATCATAGACAAAACTCCCAATGAGATAATAGAGGTACATTAATTAATTTATTTTTTAAAATATTTTTGAACGCTACCTGGACGTACGATGGTGAAAATCTTGTATTTGAATCTGTTTGACCTAGATCAAGTATGGAGACAAAGAAGTAAAGTTGGGAAACGAAATCACTCCTTCGGAAGCCAAGCTCATACCAGAGGTGCATTACAAACATGAGGGCGGACTTCTTTACACACTCGTGATGACAGGTAATTTTAATTTTTAATTAATTTCCATTCTAATTAATTTCTTGTGTCTTGCGTTTTATCCTAATTGCCAATCATCTTGTCTTTTCCTATAATAATTTTACATTTATTCAATAACTAATATTTTAAACAAAAATACAGTTGTAACTTTAGAATTGTAATATACGAGTACAAGACGTAGAAAGTCCATAGACATACTTGACTAGCAATCAATCATCGAGAAACCGTTAGAAAGCGATCCTCGAAGCTTAAAATCAAAAAGAACTTTCAAAAACTTTTGAAAGAAAAGAAAATAAAAAGCGATCATCGAAAAACGTTTCCAGCAACTTTTTTCTAATCTCCGACTCTCAACCTCCCGTACAATCATTTTAAAAAGCAATTTCGCCGGTTATCGAACACCGCGCGCGTTTAAAATAACAGATCGCCGCAGCTAAATTACAATACACCGGCGCATTATTACAGCCAGCGAGTCTCGCCAATAAAGAGATGCCGATGGGCTTATCATTAGCCGACCTTAAATTGTCGTGTAAAGCACGAACGAGAGTCACTTTCACCGCGGAAACAGGTTTCTCCTTTTGTTGCCCCGCACCGCACTCGCGCCTCGTCGTTTTATATATATATATGCGTTCTCAGCGCGGGCATCAGCGAGCTGTGTGGTTATAGGTGTGTGTATAGTTGTATATATATTTGTGTGTTTCGAAACGTCGAATGCAAAAGAAAGGATTGTTGTGGGAGCGGTGACCGGGACGATGAATTTTATTATGAATCGAGCTCTTCGGGCTTGATTGGTTGGGTTATACTTAGGCGCGCCTGTAACGGTTTGGAATTTTTAGAGACTGGATTACGTTGTAATAAATTAGAATATTGTTGTTCTTTTTTTTGAAAGATGGGTTAGCTTTATCGGAATGTAGTTCGGATAATCTGAGAAATACGTGTTTTGATTTACAAAATTATGCTAATTTTAATCTATACAAGAATTCGCTAAATAAGTAAAAAAGAATGTATAGTGTTTAAGATTCTAATCTGCATATAGAAAATTAACACACGAGCAAGCTTGGAGAAAATTAAAATTTCAGCCTATCTATATATGTATTTTTTTTTCTTTATTCCTAAAGATCCAGACATTCCTGTACGTGGCTACAATCGCGAATGGCAACATTGGGTCGTTGGAAATATTCCAGAAGATAAAGTAGCGAAAGGAGAAGTTTTAACTGAGTACGTTGGACCGGCACCTCCGAAAAATAGCGGTCTGCACCGCTACGTCTTTCTTCTTTATAAACAAAATCAGGGATCCATCACATTTGACGAAAGGCGCATTGGAAACAGGTACAATGATTTGTTTTCTCATTAAATCATGTTTTTTTATGTAGAATTTGAATGATATATCAGCATGTATATAAATTTTTAATATAAGACGATTTTCATTTTATCAAAATCTTAGTTTTATTAAAATTATATGTTAATGGTTAATATGAAATTGACGAATTTTATTTTTTATGTTTAAGGGATAAGAGAAGGAACCGATTTTCGGTAAAGAAATTTGCTGAAAAATACAATTTGGAAGGACCGATTGCTGGAAACTTCATGAAAGCCCAATACGACGATTATGTTCCTTATGTTCAGAAACAAATTGGCATTTATTAAATAATAGATTCTTAATTTAAGTAGCTTTAAGATTATAATTTTATTAAACTGTTTATTATTTTGATAATATAACTACTGTTATTTTACAACAGTTTTAAAAGTCATTTTATTCTTATTATTATACCTTTCAACGATAACATTTTGATCAAAAATGCTATAAATTTTTATTATTTTAAGATAAATTTGTTGTTTTATTTGTATTTTTTCAAATAATTACATTTTTCAAGTTTTGATATAGTAAAGTGGGGGAGATGCCACGGCTAAGGAAAAAATTTAAATAAAAATTTCGAAAATTAATAAAATAACGTCTTTATATAATAAAAATACTTTAAAAATACATAAAACATGAATCACTTATTTTGCCTAAATAAGTTTCAATCATCACATTAATGAAATATTATACGGGTACAATAAGTGTATACAGTATGTGGGGCATATTTGAACAAAATCAGCTAATTTCTAAAACTTAAAATAATGAACTTAAAAAAGTAAAAGAAGTCAGTAAATTTTTTTGTACAAATTAAGACTTAAACTTAAAATAAAAATTAACTTGTATTGAAAAAATATAAAAAAAATTTACTTTAAGAAAATCAGGAACAAAAAGCGTTAAAAAGTGCCCAGGTCTCCCTTATTTATTACATTTCTATTGACGTAGGGACCTATAGGATTTCGTCATAGTTCATTGTGCAACAAGATGAGAAAATAAAATATTTCTAACGAGGATAAAGTGTTCAACACATCTTGACCAAATTTGAAATAGTTTGTCTTTCTATGCTTTTGACCGTATTTTTTCAAAGGAGGCCTGAAAGACGTTTTTCACGCCTGCATGCGGTGACGCAGATATAGAGTTCAAGAGGCGCGATTATTTAAATCGTTCCAGCGTATTCAAGTTCAAAAGGAGTAAGAAATGATTCCGTTTCTCATCACTTTTATATCACACGCTCGATATATGTAATTTTCTCTATTCTGATTTCAAGCTTTATGCTATTTTTTGCGTCTAGTAGTAAAAATAGTGGAGCTCTATGGAGAGTTCATCAAAACTGTTCGTATTTTGACCCTCTGAAATCAAATTTTTTATTCGAACTAACGAAAAGCAGTAGGATTTTGTTATTTAGTATAACCATAGGGCTAATATGCTGATATTATGAGCGTGTTCTGTAATTTGTAGATATATTACTCTCAAGCGGATTGGTATAACGGAACGATTCAAAACTTATTATAATCAGCTGCTTTGAATCGTGAGAAAAAATTGTTTAAATCTTCAGATATTGTTCTTTTTTTTGCTACTTTTCTAAAATTTCAAAAAGAAATATTCGAATTTACTTTGAGTACAGCTATACATTAATCTATACTTTAATAGTTTAATCAGAGCGCTCGTCTGAGCATTTCGGAATGTTCCGAAATGAAACTTTGAAAAAAATAAACATTTCACAAAAAAAATCTCTGGAATTTCGAAGTTTTGAAGTTTGGTCAGTATCTGTAAATCTTCGATCAATATTAACAGCCCAAATCCGAACCACGATAACAATATGCGGTGTTAAATTAACACATCTTTTTGAAAAAATGTCATTGATGTCCGCGCGAGAATTAATATACTCTAAAAAACTTAATTAAGCTATTTAAAATAAACTAATTTGCACTTTTAATGAAAAATCGAAAGCGTAAAAATAATCCTCTAATTTCAATAAACTCATTGATTTTTTAATTTACTGTAGCAAAAGACTGTACCTATAAGGTCCGGTACTCCGGTACCAAAGGGGCAGAAAAATTTCTCCGATTCACTCTGGGCATGCGCGGACAGCAAGAGGAACTGCGCGCCCAGGTCACGTGATCTGTTATATGACTTCCATGACGGTGAGGGTTATTCGTTGTTTCATTGATGACGGTGACAGAAAAATTGTATTGTAAACCTTGAAAAACCAAAAGAATTCACTGGTAAATTTTGCTTTTTCTTAAATACACAAAGTTTTTACACTATTTTAACATTCTCTCATTTGGTTCGGCAGCGATTATAATCCATTCTATAGACAAGTAGTGGGAAGGCAGGGGAGAAGCAGGACGCTACAGTGGCTCTGACGTGCGCCATTTTGGCTTTGCGTCAACCAAAAAGCGTCAACTCGATGTAAATCAACGGTCATTTTGAGCCATGGTCACTTTTGCAGCTCGGATTACGATTTGTTTCAAACACCTGTCAAGTTAAAATGTTTATTTTTTAACGTTCCTATAAACAGTATTTTTAGGTAACAGTTTTATTAAATTTTCTTGGTAGATAAGCAGATGTAAAAATTAAGCAAAATGTAAGGTTATATTTTACTTAAATTTGTCTTTTCTTATTTATTTCAGATAAAAAGTAGGAATAATTAATTTGCAAAAATGAAGTTGAAAAAAATGTTAGAGAACAGTTTTACTTTACTACCTAAGGAGCCAAATCAAAAGTTGGAAATATATAAATGTACATACTGTGGACAAACGTATGCACGACATATCACTCGAATGAGCATACATTTACTTAAATGTAGTGGATGTCCATCTGGAGTAAGGGAATTACTTAAAGAAAAAGTGAAGGACAGAATTCTTGAATCATCTAAACATGGATTTAATAAAAAGGGGCAAGTGAGAAATCTAAAGAAAATTTTAGAAGAAAATTTTGTTCAAATACCAAGAGATGGAAATCAGAAGCTCGATATATACAAATGTAAACACTGCGAGCAAAAGTATGCACGTAATGCATCCAGAATGAGTATGCATTTACAGAAATGTAAAGACTGTCCTGATGGTGTCAAAGAGTCTCTTGAACTGAATGCTAAAGGAAATATTGTCCACAAAGTATCCAGAAAGTTGATACCAAAACAATTGTTAGAGAGCAGTTTTATTTTGCAACCTAAGGAACCAAATCAAAAACTTCAAACATTCAAATGTAAATACTGTGGACAGGTGTATGCAAGGCATTCTACTCGAATGAGTATGCATCTACAAAAATGTATAGGATGTCCAGGCTCAGTAAAAGAATTATTTATGGAGAAAGCTAAATTGATGCGACAAGCTAAAAATGAATTGAAAAGACGACTCTCAGAAAGTGAAGGCATGAGTGATGATGAACATAATACATCTGTGCAAATGTCTTCTAGTAATATTTATTTTAATAATGAATCTGCTAATGATAATAGTTTTATTGAAAGGATGTCAAAACAAAGGCAAAAATATTGTGAAGAACTTCTTGCAAAAGCAATTTATGCTACTAATGCCCCTGTAAGTATTATAGATAATGAACATTGGCGAACATTACTCAATACTTTGAGCCCATCATTTCAATTACCAACTCAAATTCAGCTTTCAACAAATTTACTTGAAACTACTTATGAAAATGTTAAAAAAGCTGTAGATCAGAAAGTTAGAGATGCCATCTCAATAGGATTACAATGTAGTTATAGGTCAAATGCTAGAAATGAAGGCATTATCCATTTTGTATTGACCACACCAGATCCAGTGCTTTATAAATCGATTTCTTTATCAACCAATGTAGAAGACGAAAACTTGTATATGGACAAAATAGGTGAAGTAATTGATGAAGTTGGTCCTGAAAGAGTTTTAGGTGTTTGCCTAGATTGCATATCCAGTTGTGAAAATCTTTGGGAATTATTTCAACAAAAATACGAAGAACATAATATTTCTTTCTATCATTGTTCTTCACAGACTTTAAATCGCTTATTAAAAGATATATCTGAATTACCTTCTATTGGTGTTCTGTTGAAAAATGCATCAGTTGTAGTAAAAGAAATAAAACAATCTCACATGCTGTCCTCGCTATTAATTGAAACTCAAAAAGCTTCGGCTGAAAAGAAACAACATATTGTTTCTCTTAAATTACCAGGAACGAAGAAATGGAATTCTTCTTTGGTGTATTTAGATAGCTTGATTGAAAATAAAGAAAACTTACAAATTCTTGCTTTTTCTCCAAAAGCTGAAAAATATCTCCATAAATCTACAAAGGATTTAATTTTAGATGAAGAATTTTGGGTTAAGATAAATATGTACATAAAGTTAATCAAACCAATCATCAAGTGGATTGTACATTTGGATGATGAAGAAGCAAAAATTAGTGAAGTTCCTGAAGTATTTGCTGATCTTGAACAGCATTTTCTAACAGAATTCCAAGATCCACTTATGCTTTTATCAGTTGAAGAATCTAATCAAGTTTTAAAGCGATTTAAAACATTATCTTCTGCAGTACTTCAGCCAATTCATTTTGCAGCAAATATCTTAAATCCATTATTCAAAGGCGAACATTTAAGTTCATCTGAATTTGTTCAAGGCACAGAAATAATAAGCAAGTTATCTGCAAAGTTTGGAATGCCAGAAGATGATATACTTGTTGATTTAGCAAATTATAACTCTGGTAAAGGTGTGTGGAGTGTCAATTTTGTAAAAAAATCTATCACTTTAATGCCACCATCAACATGGTGGAAAGGGTTTTTTAAAAATTCCTTTTTAACTAAAATAGCAGCTGCTATTTTAGATCTACCAAGTACATCTTTAGCAACTAGTGATAAACCTAACAAAAGAAATTCTTTGAAAGATGATCCTACAGGGAAAATTATGTATATAAATCAGAATCTTAGGTTATTAGATCCTAAAAGAACTGAAAAAAATAAGGTACAGACTGAAGAAAGTGAAGAAAGGATGGAAGAAGATATAATGATAGAAGAACTTGAAGTGTACAATGAGGATATAGAAGAAGTACTTGTGGAAGATCCTGAAGAGACCATTGAAGAATCAGAAGAAATTACTGGTGATCCCGAAGAAATCACTGGTGATCCTGAAGAAATACGCGAAGAAGCTGGTGACGAGCAGAATACCGGGTTATATATACAGATTGTTAATGATGCAGGTGAAACGTTCTATGTACAACAAAGTTTTCCCTCTTTGAAATAATTTAAGAGACTATGACTTATATTATGTATATCAATGAAATCAAGTTTTTAAAATCATCTTATCGTTCATAATTTTAGATAACTATTTTTTATTATAATTATAAGAATTAAGTGATAAATGTATTTATAATAAAAAAATAAACTGTATATTATTTTATTATTTCAATCCTTTCAATAATAGATTTGTATTTCTTTGAATAGAGAAGAAAAGAATTTTGAAAAATTTCCTGTTTCACTGACTGTCAATTTTCGTACCTTGACGTCAACTTTACTATATACATCAAGTTTTTCAATATGGCGACTGTCATGTTGTGGGTGCACGCACGTGTTTTGATGATCATGAATTTAACCTAATGTAAATTTTGTTTAATAAAGTGTATTAATAAAAGATAAACAAAAATGGGATCGAATAAACAAGAAGCCCATCGGCCTGGCGTTTTTAAAAAACCAAATAAAATCCATAAAACTGGAAGACATCGAAGTAAAGGATCCATTTCCAGTGATGCCAGAGGTAACCATAATAACTGATAAATGATATAAACATTATGTTTTAAAGTTAATAATTGTTTTTAATTAAGTAAATATATAAATTTAAAATATCTAAGAAATTTTTTGGTTAAATACTTTAACGATTAAATTATATAAAATACAAATGTTTTAAAAATGAAAATTTGAAGAGGTTAAAACTCTTGACAGACTGTTTTTATAAGTATTAAGTATTAAAATAATTACTTAATACAAAAATAATTTGTAACATCTAAAAATATGTTAACAGAGTACATTGTATAAGAAAATTACGTCATTTTTAATAAATAATCTTTAATCACCTCAGGTCGAATCTCTGTCAAAGGTATCACGAAACATGCAAAAAAAGAGTTAGGTAAAGAAGCTCGTCGACATCAACTTCAACAAATTCGTTCAAATAAACGTGAAGAAGTTTTAAAAGCAAAACGAAGTCTTGGAGGTGCACATAGCCCACCAATTGTTATAGCTGTAATTGCTTTGCAAGAAGATGTAGATGTAGATAGTATCGTAAACTTATTAACAAGTGCAGACGAAGAAGCAATTATTACTTCTAGTTCTTGTGCCACACACATTAGGTAATTATAAATTTTTATAATTTTCATGTAAAGAAATTTAGTTATAAAATTTTTATACATATACATATTTTACTAGCATCCCAAGATTTAAGCAACGTTTTTCAATTGTGGTCCCTCCTCTTGGCAATACTTTTGCAACATTAGATTTAGCAAAAGTTGCTAATACTTTATTACTTGTAACGTCTGCTGTAAATGAGGATAATAGTCAAAGAAATGAAGTTTTTGATTCTTGGGGTGAAGAAATCATTCAACCTCTAATGTCTCAAGGATTACCAACGCCAATTGTTACTATAGCAAACATTGAGAAATTACCTGTTAAAGTAACTATTAATTTCAATTTAGTCAAATTAATTTAATATTTTCTTTTTTACAATTTATTATGTTTTTATTTTATAGAAAAGGCAAGAATATAAACAACATGTACAAAAAGCAATGTTTAAATGGTTACCCGATGAAAAGATCATGACCCTTGATAAAGCAGCAGATGCTCTAAATATTCTGAGACGAGCTGGCTCACAAAAACAAAGACATGTTACATTTAGAGACAAAAGATCATATGTTCTAGCAGAAAATGTAAAGTTTAATTTAGGTGAAAATAATTTTGGAACATTAGAAGTATCAGGTTATTTACGTGGATTACCATTATCAGTTAATGGTTTAGTTCATATACCAGGTTTTGGAGATTATCAAATGTCTCGTATTGAAGAATCCAAAGATCCTTTTCCTTTAGGACCTGAAAAAGTAGCATCAGGATCTGATGTCCAAATGGATGGAGAAAAAAGGGTTGTTGCTGTAGCTGATCCAACACTGCAGGTAATTTATTATTAAATTTATTATTAAATTTATAAAATAAAAATTGATTTTATATTTGCTTAATATTCTCGTAATAAGCACAATTACATTGATAAACTTTTAATATTTACAGGAGTCATTAGAATCTGAAAATATTCCAGATCCATTGGATGCCGAACAAACTTGGCCTACTGAAGAGGAATTAGCTATGGCAGAGGAAGAACAAAGAATTTTCAAACGAGTGCCAAAAGGTACATCAGAGTATCAAGCAGCCTGGATTCTTGATGAAAATGAAGGTTTGTTAAATTTCTTTTTAATACTTATCATCAAACAAATTTGAAAAATTTACTAAACTTTTATGATTTGTAGAAGAGTTGGATGAGGACGAAGATTATGAAGAGTCTGAAGGAGGCAAAATGGCAATTGATGAAGCTAGGTCAGAAGTAGACAGTGATGCAGGTGCAAATGAGGATGATAAAGAAGAATATGAAACCATAACTATATCAGAGGCTCCCAATGAGCAACGTTATGATGAAAAAATGGATTTACATGAAGAGAAAGAAGCTATGGTGAGATTCAAAGGTAAGTGAAGAAAATGGAAATACTTATGTACTTACGCTCTTTTTGATTTGCACGGCAGAGCAACGAATAATGTAAATATTGTTAATATTAACGTATAAATATATGTCGATTTATAGAAGCCAAGCTTGATTCTCAATTTCCTGATGAAGTTGATACACCACAAGATATATTAGCCCAAGTAAGGTTTCAAAAGTATCGTGGTTTAGAATCATTTCGCAAAACATTTTGGGATAAAAAGGAAAATTTACCGTACGATTATGCAAGAATATTTCAATTTGCAAATTTCGATCGTACACGTAGGCGTATTTTTAGGGAGCGAGAAGAGTTAGATGACGTCCAAGTAAGTATGAAAATATTTTCTAATTTTCCTTGTTTATGTACTACTTTTTCATATTCATTTCAGCCTGGATCTTACGTTACAATTCATATTCCTGGAGTCAGCAAGGAATTTTTTGAAGCGTACCGAACTATGGATAATCAACCACTGGTAGTATTTGGTATTTTGGAGAACGAACATAAAATGTCTCTATTAAACTTTATTTTGAAACGTACAGCAGACAGTGAAATCCCTATTAAATCGAAAGAACGTCTAGTTTTCCAATGCGGATTTCGACGATTTTCAGCCTGTCCAATTTTTAGTGAACATACAAATGGAAATAAACACAAGGTAAAAATATCAAAATAGAGTAAATATTATTAATTTAAAAATTTACATTATTAATTTATTTAAAAAATTATTTTTTAAGTTTGAAAGATTTTTTCAACCTAATACTACTGCTGTGGCTTCAGTTTTTGCTCCAATTACATTTCCGCCTTGCCCGGTTTTATGTTATTTAGAGAAAAAAGATGGGAGTTTGGTATGATATTATTATTTTTCATATTGGAATCTTTGAGGTTTTTTATATTCTGAATTTATTTTATAATTTAAAAATAGGAATTGGTTGCAACTGGTAGCCTTATGACAGTGAATCCAGACAGACTAGTGATAAAACGAGTCGTATTAAGTGGTCACCCATTTAAAGTTCACAAACGATCAGCTGTAGTAAGATTTATGTTCTTTAACCCAGATGATATAAGATGGTTTAAGCCTGTGAAACTACGAACGAAATATGGACGCAAAGGACACATTAAAGAACCATTAGGTACATTTTTTAAGTTAATAATTTATATTTATACTGTGGAAAAAATAATAACTTTAATATTTATTTAAATGATGTATATTTAATAGGAACGCATGGACACATGAAGTGTATATTTGATGGACATCTCAAATCTCAAGATACGATTTTGATGAATCTTTATAAAAGAGTTTATCCAAAATGGTCTTATGAGCCTTGCTTGTTAAACGTTGTTTCCACTAATGAATCAAGTGATGTAAAAATGGAGTAAAATTAAGTACGAAAGTATGTATTATACATATGAATTTTTTTTATGTTAAAGGTGTATTAAATACTAATACATTAAACGCGTAACAAATTGAGACTTATAATTGATTTAATTCATAAATATGTTTATACCATCTTGATATTATTCATTTACATTACCTTCTATTGAAATAATTACAAAGAAAATGATTTGACAAGTAATTGCGTATTTGAAGTAAATTAAATGAATTGTTAGACGTACAATTTTGTTTTACAAGTGTATTATGCTTGATCACAGCATCATATCCTTTTACGTCTTATCTTTACACGAAATGATATACACATTTTTCTGTGTAGTTAAAAAACTGCTGTACAGTCAAAGACTATCTAGAAATTATTTATGAATTTGGGTACATGTTTTTATTTACAATGTTAGGACAAATTATGATAATTAGCATTACTTTTTAAATTATATTCTTTTTAAATATTTTATTCTAGCAAAAAGAAAATAATTTACTTAAAAGTTAAAAACAATAAAAAAGGTGATTCACCAGACAAATTAAAATTGTAAACACGTGCTTACGGGCACGCAAGTTTTTATACTCAATAAAAAATAGAAAAAATTGAAAAAGACTACCTACATTTTTACAGAAAATATTTGTATGTTCTTACATGCTTGATAGCTCGCTTTTTTCGATCAATTAAATTAGCAAAAAAGGAATACATAATATCTGACATTTACTAAATTATAGAACTTTGCAGCTCTGTATAGTGATACTTACTCTCAATCAAAGCCTATCACTTCAGACTTAATTTTGTAATACGAATTACCATACATTGTTTCTATACACGCGGCGCACGATCTTCACGTACATCATCACGTATTAGTTACTAGTGTTTATATCTTATGTACAACGTCACGTCACACTATCAAGAAAAAAGTGTACATCTTCGTAACAAAAGTATAAAAATGAAATGCGCTTCAAAACATCTTTTGCCGAAAGGGACTGCTGTCATCACAGACGATTGACTGTGTTTACTTTTAAATAAATTAGTGCTTCTTCCTTCAGGTAGATAAATAAAGTCGATGATAATCGTTGGCTCCGAATGCGCAGTTGCACTTTGGACACTTTCTCTGTCGAGTTTCGTATCTTGTACGCAAGCAGTCCCAGCAGAAAACATGGAAACACTTTGTGAGTACAGCATCTTTTCTTTTGACTTTACAGGACGGGCAAGTCAATGTTTCCTTATATTCGCGAAGTTCTTCAGCCATAACCTCATCTACAGTCTCGGCAAGCTCGATCTTCTTCATTCGCTCTACCTTACGTCTAAGTTGAGCTATTTCCTCCTAAAATTCAATAAAACAAAGTTTAAAATAAGGATTTAATGATTATTACATAATTTTCAATTAAAAAAATATACTTACTTGAAGTCTTTTGGTTTTATAAGCTTCTGCTTCTAAAGAACTTGTTTTTTCAGCTACAACCTGCTGAGCTTCCTTCATTTGGGAATGATATTTTTCTAAAAAATGTATTAAAAAGTTATTACTAATCTATGATATAATTAAAAAAATTTTAGTTAACTATTTATTAACTTTAGATAGCGTACTTCTTATTTTTTAATTATTTTGGTCAAGGAAATAATTTTGAAAATAAAGGGGGGAATAGAGGAAGGTTTTTATCTAAAATTAAAGCTATTTATACAAAAATATATTTTAAGATGTGTGAACCTCTTCAATAATTTCTATTTGAATCAAATATAATTAGCTGTATACTTAACCTAAGTTACCATAAATTTTATTAACTATTAATAATAAAATTAAAATTTCGGACAATTTTACTGCACGATTTGTAAAATATTTAATGCAGGTCTTACTTAACAAAACATTTTTATAACGTATATAAATTATTCTATACTTTATCAGACATATTCAAACATATACTTGAAGTTTTATCAACATTTCCGTGTGCAATCGAAAATCGAGTCATCAAATGAATATTACTTAAGCTTGTTTTATCGCGGAGACTATTGAAATACTTTTGTACTTTTTGTAGCAACAATATTTTTTATATTTACATGACCAATACGTCCATCCGCAGATATTGTGGCCAAAGAATTCCTTTGTGTAGCACTCCGCTCAGCGGCATATATCATTATTCTCTCTAATTTAATTATTTCAATAAAATAAAATTATCATTACTAAATCATTTGAAAAAAGATTTATATAAACAAAAATTAAAGCAAATTGCTATAAAATTAAAATATTGTAGTAATTAATCACATGTTTTAGTTTTGATCATACTAAATAATATCACGCGCGCTCGGTCTGTATTCTCAATAATTATGATGAAAGTAGGATATGATTTTAAAGAAAAAGGAAAAATGTGGGAAAAAGAAGAAAAAGGTTAAATAAGAGAAAAAGTACGCTTCTCGTAACTCAATAAAATGTAAAAATTTCATAGAAAATTAGAAAGGTATGGTTATTTAAACGTATTATCTGTACCAATTATTTTTAGTATTAAAAAATATCTTACCAAGATGAAGTTTGAGATCAGCCGCAGATTGAGCACTCTCAATAGCTTTTCGCTTATGCATTTCCATAGCTTGTTGTCGAAGTGCTAGTTCTTTTTCAACAGTTGCTAATGAATTTTGAAGCAAACGCTCCTTTTCCTCCAGTTTTCTGACTACGACGTTAGCTGCCTCTACTTGAGTCGTCAAAGTTGAAACTTGCTCTTTAAGAACGTCTTTTTCTTCTCTTGCAAGTTTATGCAATTGATTACTCTTAATTCTTTCGGTCATTAATTTAAAATTAGCGTCATCTTTTTCTCGCAATTGCTGAATCAACCTAGAATTTTGTTCTTGCATGTCTTCAAAAGCCTGCCCCGTCACCTCCATTTCATTAAGAAGGGCTTCTTCTTCCTGCAACCATGCACAATTCTATTTAACGTTACATCACCGTTCGAGCACAAGTAAAAACAATTATCGATTGCGTACACCCATTATCTATTACTGCATCAGAACACTATTTTAAAAATAAGTATTTTTTTATGGAATTTTTGAATTATTATCTATAAATATTTTTTTACGGATTCAAATATAGCCGAAAATGTATTACTCAATATTTTGTGTGTGTAAAAAAAATGTAAGTTTCGAATTTTAGATGAAATTAAAAAATCCAAATTCGTTAAGGTATTCGTTGACTTTAGCAGTAATATTTTTCATCAAAAAGTTAGAAAAACGCATTTTCCAGCATTATGATAATACAAATACTAAATTCATATTAAAAAGGAAAATGTGAATTTCTAGACAAGGCTGGAAAAATATTTTTGGGCTGCATATGAGTCTAGAAAAGTGAATTTTCGGGCCTGAATTCTATAAAAGTAATAACTGATTCTAACAAATAAATGCGCTTTAGACATTGATTTAGGATCATTTCTCTTATTCTCTTATCTTAAAGCGCTAATAAAAAATGTAAAAAAAAACGTTTAAAAAGTTTAAAATTAGTTAAAATCTTAATTAAAAGAAATATTATTCAGAAAATCTTAAGTTAAAATAAATTGATCGTTTTTTAAACATTAGTTTCATACTAATCCAAGCACCGTGATGAACTCAAATAATTTAATAAACTTTGACAACTAGTTCCATTACCTTTCGTTCAATTACCCGTTATCCATGGAAAATATTTATAGTAAAAAATGTTAAAATAGTAAAAGTTCATTTTTAAAAATTTATTTCTTCAGATAAAAAATACTTTTTTTTATATTCAATGAAATTTGTTAGTTTGCAGATTAGAGTCAATGCATGCACCAAAAGCGCGTGATAATAAGAGATAACATACAAAAACTACCTGTTTCTGGGTAGCGACCTGCCTTTGAAGGGAATAAGCTTGTTCTTCAAGTTTCTTAATTTTAATTTGAGCGTCTTCATCTGCTAATTTCTTTCTTTCTTCTCGTTTGCTTTCCTGCAGAATAAAATAATAATAATTAATAACAAAATTGTATGTGTTTCACAAAATTTTTCTTGTAACATTCTATGAACCTGTATCTTTTTAATTTGTTGCCGCAATTCTTCTAATTCAGCTCTAGTTTTACGTTCAGCAGCCATTAATTGAGCTTTGTCACGCTGTTCTTTTCCTAGACCTTTGTACATGTCTAAGAGTAATTTCATTTCCTTCATTTCATTCACAGCCTTTCTGTTAAAGCATTAGTTCATTAATAAAAAAAGTTTATAAAAATATTCTATAAAATTATTTATCACAAAACTTACTTTAATTGTGCTTTAAGATCCCTTACTAACTCTGACTCAGCAACTTTGGCATCTTTCGTGCGATGTGTTTGATCGCGATGTTCTGTTTTCACTGTTTCCTTTTTGATATCTTTTTCCCGCTTAATATCTTTCTCTTTTTTAAGAGTAGGAGATGCGAGAGCATGTGAATCAGGAGTTCCTTTATCACCTTCTCCTGATTCATTTTCAGCTTCTTCATCTATACCCTCTCTTTTTATTGGCATACCACCTTCTTCCTTAATCTATTATCAAAAAATAATATTTAAATTGATGATGACTTGTACTTTAAATATAATTTTAACTTTTAAACAAAATTTAAACAAAATTGTTTAATAAATTTAATTTTAAATATGTATTATATTGGGTCAGATTTTTTCGGTAGGTTCAGGATAGGACTTGAATAATTCATTAAGTTTCTTGAACAACTTGTTATCAAGCTATAAATTTAAATATTAAGAGGATGTCGTAGCGGTATAACGTATGCACTAATTTTGTATATACTAAAACAATTGTGTACTTATTATTATTTCATTAGCTGAGCCCTATCTATT
>JAPYZB010001062.1:0-20891 GCA_030522745.1 Eupelmus kiefferi | reverse complement strand
CATGAAAAAAACACATACAAATAGTGAAACGAATTGCACCTAAAAATTTCATGTGTTTTTTTCATGTGATTTTTTCATGTGTTTTTTTTCAACAGGGGTATATTATATTGCAAATTGCTTTTCTATTAGCTCGTCTCTTCAACACACGTGACATTAATGCAATAAGTTTACATATCAACTCAGATATCTCAGATCATGTTTCAATTAAATCTATTTATTTGTCATTTTTTTATGTACCAAAGTTCAAAGTCCTACAGTTGTCTCATTATTTAAAGGTCAATAATAATTTAGAAATTTATTGGTATTATATAATAAACTACCATATTTATCAATTATGCTGCTTTAAATTTTTAAAAATAATTCATTATGCACATTTTATTACATGCTTGACTATAAAACGGCTTTTCAACCTTCCACTTTCTTGATAAAAGGCTCTTTAAAGGTAATTTTAAAATATTTCTCCCTCAAAGACTTTACTTCAAAGAAACTGATGAGATTTAGAGAAAATGAAGTTAAAAAGAATCATACAAGGTAAAAATTTCTTACATAAAAAATTATCTCTTTTAAATTATTTACAAGTACTTACAAATAATCTTGTTAATAATAAAATTGTTATTGAGTGCGTTAATTATAATCGATATATACAGTAGAAATCGGAATGAGAAGACTTATAATTGTTACGAGCCCGTTTTACCTTTTAAGTCCTATAAAAGAAAAAACAACCTTTATATTATTAATTCAAGCATTACTGTAAAAAGATTATCTAAATATATAGAACAAAAATCATAAAAATTTATCGGAAATAAAATTTTATTAGTTCGAAAATTTATATTCTCATATATACTTATCGAAATTTACATTCATGTTGTTAAAATCTAATCTATAAAGTGTGTAATTCGCAATTTTAAGACTTTAAGACTCTAAATTGATAGCACTTAAATAAAAAACATTTTAACGACTGAACTACCGTTTGTAAAATTTTATGGAAATCATATATTGACTTTGTTATTACTGTATTTTTAAAGTTACGTTATTCTGTAATATCTAGTATTACTTTCTGCTAAGATTATTTTTTTCTTGGATATAGCTTTTATTGTATGAATTATTTAGTATAATATTGGATCATGATTATCAATCCACTACTATTATATCATTATTAAACCTTATTATATTTAATTTGTAACAATTAATCTGTTTTTTTTTTCATAAGAATTAAATAAATAAACGTAATGAAATGAACCTCTCAAGCAGCAATCTAATTATAAAGTATTTACTCAGAAAACGCTTAACTCATCAATAAATAATTCTCTAATACCCGTCATTCAATAATCCTCCTAGACAACATGTTTATCCAGGTATAAGCAATTCAACGAATCAAGCCTCTCTCCATCTCTAAAAATTTTATAAAAATCAAGATCGCTCCTGATCCCCGCATACCGCAATTCTCCATTATTCAAAGGCGACTTAGCCCCGAAAAAAAGCCGGCGTCTCCTCCGAAATCATTCGAATTCATCTTGAACACCTCGTCGAGACGATCCGCCGTCGATACATAATGCATCATATCCCCGACGCTCTGCCGCTGACGCTCCCGAAAAATATGTCTAGCGCGAGAGAGAGAGAAAGAGAATCCGATTCATCTTTCTCTCCCTCACCTCCGCTGTACATAAGCCGATCAGCGCCAGCAGCAGCAGCGTGGCAGCAGATTGAATCTTCCTTAATAATCCGTTTTCCCCCTTTCGATCCAGCCCCTCACGAAAAAGCGCGCGTGAAATCCAGGGAGGGATGTCGCAGCTCTCTCACTGCGGGCGGGCTTCCAACAATGACTGACTGGGCGCGCGACACGTCGGGAAGTTAAGAAGATTAGAAAGTCTCGGCGCGCTTTTTTGGATGAGCCGATGCGAGGACAAATCATTTTCTGCTCGCGCGTTATTATTTTTTTTTTTTTTTTGGTTCTTGAAACGCGGGCCCGGGACGAGGTTGACGGATCGCTCGGTGATGGAGCGAGCTCTGCGAGGTTAATTAGGTGGATGGTATGGGTGCGGAGCGACGTGGATTGGCGTGGATGAGGGTTTGCGTTTGTTTTGTGGAATAAAATTAGGAGACGTCAGTTTGGATACTGATGAGTGGGTGAATTTTTGTTGGAGTAGTCAGAGGGATTAGTCATGTTGAGAAGGTAAGAAAACAAATATGATTTTTAAGATGCCCAAATTTGAATTTTTTAATAAAATTAAGCTAGGGCACTTTTGGATATTTCATTATCACGTAGTAGAAATAAAAGTTAAGTTTAAGTAAAAAGTAAATAATTTTCAAAGATACACCTTAACATAAAAAAAGCAAACTATTACCCCTTCAACGACATACATACATCACAACCATTCAATTAACCATCCTCGTTACAACAAACCCACCCAGCCTCCGACAAAAACAGCGACTCCCTTAAATCAATTAATTACCGTCCCATTCGCTCTCCTCTCAAAACATCCAGCTACGCCTCGAGGCCTTCGGCTCTAATGCCCAGCGACACCGTACATAACTCAGCTCTCCGTCTCTCCGCTCCTTGCAGTCAGTGGCGCACACGCGACACCTTTATATCTCTCGTAATTCCATCTCATACCGCCGCCGCCGCCGCCGCCGCCGCAGAATAAGAAGAGAAGAAGCGACGGAGCAAGCGGTGCAAATAAACCAGATCGCGCTCGCAACTCACCTTGACCTTTAAATCAAGTAGTGCCTCTCGTCTGAACTCTCTTTCTCTCATTCTCCCGCAAGCGCGCAGTTTGAATGGAGCGCGCGGGAGACTATATATAGAAGAGGACATCGCGGAGAGGAAAGTTTATCCCTACGGCTGGCTGCGACTCTAAAGGATCACTCTCGAACTTTCCTAGTTATGAGCGCCGGCCGCGCGTTTTACTTCATATTTCATCCGGCGACAGACGGCGAGCTATTCAATTTTCGAGAAAGCGGCAGGAATAATCGAGCGTGTAGGAACCCCGCTTTTCTTTTTTTACCTTTTTTGAACGAGCTATACTCTCGTATAAAGAGCAATTAGCGATATTGAAAGGCTTTGTTGACGCGTATCGAGCTGGCTCGACGCAAGAAGCTCCACACTCGCTCGGTAATATTAATTACCGGCTCTCGCTAATTTTTTGCCGAGAGTGCGCGCGTGAGCTTGCAGAAAGCGATTCAAATTAACTCTTGAAATTTCTGCTACTTCACCGCTCGCTCGCGCGCCTCTTACCTCTCGCTGATAAAAAAGAAAAGGAAGGAGCGAGGAAACGGGAGATCGAGAGAGGGAGAAAAAAAAGGAGTGAAACGCGAGGAGAAAAATAAAGCCGGAGATAAAAAAGTAAACAATAAAATCCCTCATTGTTCAAGCGGGCGCAATCTTGGTATAAAATCGCGATTCCCAGGCCGCAAGCATTATCAAACGTCCCGTACTTGCCTTTCGAGCATTCCGCCTCGGCGAGCTCCTCCTTGTATTTTTATTCCGGAAGGCGGGGGAGAGCCCAAAGATAAGACCAGAAACTCTCCCCCCTCTCTCTCCTTCCTCCGCGGGGTGATCGAGCACCGAGCTCTGCGGCTAACCATCGCACGTGAGTGGAAAAAGACATGTAGAACGATTTGTACGGAAGGGGACAGCCTGATGACTGGTCCTTCCCAATGCGTACGTACGTGACCTGGGCTATGTACGCTTGTAATCGTGGCGTTCCGTAATCGCGGGAGGCGAAAATACAGTGTGAGCATCTTGGGGATATATGGAGCGTGGGACCGGAGAAAAAGTATAGGAGAGAGAGATGTGATTAGTGCGTGACGCGTTGGAATCAGTATTGATTGGAGTTGCGGGATTTTTCTCGGAGGAGTAGTGGGAAAGAGTGAGGATAATTTTCGGGGATTAGCAATTATGGTTAATACGTGGTAGGGGAGAATGGATCTTACCTCATGTACTCTCTCTCTCCCACACTCTGACGGGACGAAAGTATATTTATTTGACGGTTTTTTCCTCTTATTAAGACGAATGGTCGATGAGTGGTCGTGTACGGTGATTTAATTAATAAGAGTGATGAGATAAGTAATAGTTGAGACTCGTTAATTTGTACTTCAACTCTTAGTAATCAATTTATTTTCATATAAAATTTCATAAAAAAAATTTGCGTTACATTTGAAATTAGCTAAACTATCTCAGAAAAACTAGTAAGAAAAAAATAGTAAATTACGCTACTCTAGTAAGAAAAATAGTTGATTCCCACACTAGTCGATTTTGTCAAGCTGGGAAGCGAAGGAATGTAGTATTTTGCTCGCTAGCAAGGAAATCTGCTATTTTTCTCACGCAAGACAAGCTTCAAAAATCAAATTTCACATCAAGAAAAAATCTTTTCCATCTACAATTATCAACCCAACACTCGAATACACCCACACCCCGGGTCCAACCCAGTGTTTGTAAACCTACTTACCGCGCACAAAACAAAGCGTACCCACACATCGCCGAGAAACCTCGTCCATCATTCCAGCCACTCAAGCTTTCGCTTTCCCCGCCGGAATTTCCAATTTCCAAATTAAAAGCCCGGCGCGCGCGTGTAATCCCGCGCGTCATCGGCCACTGCGAGCACACACACACCAGAGACGCGGCTGTCCATCTCCAGCCCAGCATCCGGTCCACAAAGACGCTAGCTCAGCGCGCGCCGTCCTGTCGCCTATAACGCGTGTATATATATACATATACACACTAGCGCATGCGGGTCTCGGAGAGGATTCCACGGGCCTAATGACCCCCACACAAGTCCACAGCATAGATCAGCAGTCGCGCGTCTCTGCTCTCTAATCTGACGTATGACGCGACGGATTCCTCGGCACATTAACGCAGCGCTCACAAATTGATTTTTATTCTCGACGAACGATTCTGGGTGTATACGCTCTGCGTGTGTGTGTTTGGGATGCGACAGTGTAGATCTGATAAAGATGCATAGGTCTGGGGGACGTGGAAATTAAACGGGCACGAGAGTCGTATTATATTATAGATTTGCATGCCGATAGCGCACGGGCGGATATTAATGCTCGGGCCGCGCGCGGCTGCACCCATGCGTGTTGAGGTTTGCTCGTTTTTTGGGCGCGGGTTGTTTGCTGCTTGTTTTCTTTTATTTTCGGGACTGCGCGCATGGCCGCGTGCCCCGGCAAATCGTCTGGCAAAGATTACGCTTGTATGTTATCGGTGACTTTTAAAAATGACTTGGTCTTTAGATTTTTAATGCGTGTACGAGGATTCGTAACAGCTCGTATTATGTCTATTTACAGGACTTTGAAATACTGGTAATGGAAAGATTTTTAATGGTGTTTGAGAAATAATTATTTAAGGAAATTATTGTTGGGGTTAACTTTGAAAAATATCTCATATAAGTTTATCGAAGCTAATTATAGTTTATTCGCTTTCTGCTAAAACTAGTTCCGCATTCAAATGTAATTTAACGTACGCACACTTCTTCAAATTTAAATTCGGTCCCTGTACCTATGATCTCTCACCTGAGTTATAGTGCAATATAGTGCTTCCCCAGCCAGGAGCTTCGCTCCTCTCATTCCCTCCTTGTGAATACATCGCGTTTAATTAAAATCCACAAAGCGCAGTGCGCAGCCAGAGGACCGAGGGCGAAAGGCTACTTAAACTATCCTAAAAGCTACGCGCAATGTTTCTCTCCTATTACAAAACTAATCCCTCGGCGGACTCTCACTGTATAGTCCTTTAACTTCAAAGCTCCCTTACTGCCAGATGAAAATTCGTGACAATCCTTTATTTTCAATCTATTCACACAGGGAGAAGTGAAAATTCTATTTCGAAACTCGGCGCCGCTGCTGACTGGGTAAAAAATTCGTAGCATAATTTCAAAAATATATGGTTTTTTGTCGAGCTGGGAATAAATATAAAGTCCGAAAATGTAAACTAAAATTTCCGGAAATTCGAGTACGAACACGGGCGCACTGGCGTTCTGAAAAAACAAACGGAGCCTCGTCGAATTTGAAATATCATTGACAAGTTTACTTTCGGTTAAAATTTCGGTGTTGATCCACCTCTATTTATTCAACATTCAAAAAGAAGGGAGAAATTCTACGTATTCGATTCCGCAACAAATTTTTTCCAGCATACATTTTTACATACCACCTAAAAACATTTCCCTACTCACCCACCCTGTCAATAGCCTCTCAAAACAAATCACCAGAACCCCAGTCACATCTCACCCAAAACCCAATTAAACGTCCCCCCACCCGCCTACCTAACTCACCTTACAGCAATTACGACTACTTAATTACCAATTTTAAAGCGCTCCCCTTAAGTAGCAGGTCTGGCGAGGCTCGCTTGTAAGATCGGTCGCTCGCATCGCCGGCAGCTCGCGCGCGAAAGACAGTTACATTTGCGTCGCTCCGCGCGCAGCTTCCACCCCTCGGCGCGCGTAATGGCTCGATTTATATTCAAAGTCGCGCGAGCTAATAGCTACACAATTTAACAGGTGGGCAAAGAGAGAAGCGCGCCGAGCGCTCCCAGAGAGAGAGAGAGAGAGAGAGACAAGCCGTTACGCGTGTATATATATACACGGACCTCTTTTATTCTCCTCTTTGCTATGAGGCGAGGCTGACTACGCCAGGCACGCGCTAAGTGATAAGAAAGTTTCGCGGCCAGCCGCGCTTCTCTTCTTACGAGAGCGCACTCCAATTTCTCAAGATCGCGCGCGCCTTCTTTTTTTCTTAAACTCTTCTCACTCGCGTATGTCCGCCTGATTTTTATTTTTAGCCGAGTGTCGCGAGTGAGTCTGGACGCGTTTTGCGGCTGAGGGAGGAATTAGCGTAGATTGAGTGTCGTTTATGTAGACGGCGGAGGCTCGTTTAGAGCTGCTTTCTTCTTGTTACGGGCGTGATTCTTTTCGCTGTTTATATGCTAATGGGGAGGGGGCTGGAGGGGAGTGAGAGATAAAGGTAATTGGTGCGGGCTTATCTCGACGCGCAAAAGTCGTAATGGCGTAGTTTGAAGGAGTGCTGGGCTTGTCTATGTTTATAGAGAGGAATTTTAATTTGGATTCGGTGGTAGAGGTAATCGTTAGAGAGGAATAATGAGTTTATCGACTGGAGGTTTTAGAATTTTTAGTAAATATAACGAGTGATAAATATTCAGAGGTTATAGGTGTAGGTAGTCTCCAAATACGATAGTTTTGATATACGATAATTATCCTTGCAGATCTAATCACTCTCCGAGCTCATCGTTATTTTTACGAGAATGCCGAGCTTTCATTTAAATTTCTAATCCAACTATCAAGATTCTAAAATTATCAAATCTCGTGGTACCCTCAATTTTTCAAAACAAAACTCTAAACTAATTAATCAACTCCTACATACTCGCAAAACTATTCCCTATTCCACTCCCATAGCAGGCGCGCGCGCAGGCCGGGAATTAAATAAAAAACCGATAAATTTCGCGAGAGCCCGAGTGCGAACATTGTTTCGACCTTTCTCACGAAATTCCGGGGCCTCGCAGGATATCGCATCGGCAATCACGAGAGACGCGATTTAGATAAATGGTATAACGTGTTTATGGCGAACGTTAATGAGCCCATAGATCGAGCCGAACGCGCGCCTGCCTCGCTTTTGCATAATTACGCGCGGCAGTCGCTTCGGTGTTACTAAAACGTATATATACATCCTCTCCAAGCCGGATTTTTTCCAAACCCGTTCCCCCCTTCCCTTGACGCAAACCCGGGCCCCTCTTGTCTAATTACTTGGAAACGTTAATTTTTATAAGACGACGAGATACACACGGAGAGAGTCTCGAATTTGACGTGGGCGTATTAGCTAGTGTACTGCTCGCAACTCATCGCCGACTTAAAAACTCTCTTTCTGGTTTGAGAGCAATTTGCATTCGGGCAAATGCGAGATAGGCGTGATACAGACATTAAGCGCCGAATGCCTAAGCAGGCGCTTCCTTTGCGCGAAGCCCGCTGGCTTCTTCTTTTTTGCTCCTCGCGCCCATTTGCCACTCGGTAAATTTAAGACTTTTAACGCGCGATTATGCGACAAGATAGCCCCGGCGCGCTCCTGCTTCTGGCATTAAAATTTCAAATTCAAAAGCTCTCTCCCGGCGACTTTTATTTACGGCAAATGAGGCATTAAGACGGCTCGCGCGTTTATAAAGCCTATAATATATCTCAGAGTATGGACTCGAGTAGCCTCGCCTCGCGCAGATTTATACCCGGCAAATTAAGAGCGCAGTCTGGAGAGGCAATCTATAGTCCCTGCGCTAGTGCCGAGAAGTAGCGTCGTTATTACTTAGCTCTTATTCTCGGCACTAAGAACGTGTGATTTTCATCGGGGGCCCAATTAGACTAGTAGCCTCGACGTTTCAATCGGCGACGCGAGCGATTAAATTAAATCGCCCAATTCTGTAATCAGCGATTTCGGCTGTGAGTGAGTGTGTAAACGCACTCGGCCCGGGGCGCATCCGTCATTTTTCTTAACGACCCGTAATACGGTACTTCCACGTGCGGACGCGAGAAGGCTATTAGAGAAATTAGTGATTCTTTGTTGTCGGGAGGTAGAGCTGGAGGAAATCGGGGTATAGATTATGCGTCCTGGAGATGCTTGTGTGAGATTGGTGTAGTTTTGCGTGTTTTGAAAAATGGAATTAACGACTGGTGATTTCTAAAGGAGAACTTGTCGAGAGTGGAATAGAGTAATTTAAAGCAAAATTTTGCATGTTACTTTTGGAAATTTAACATATAAAATGTGCTTGTTTTTCGAACGTATGTTTTAGACTAAATGCTTTTAAATCGACCAACAAATTTATACACAAGTAGAATTCTCATAGTAAATGATATTTCGATAATATTAACTTCTAGAAACCAAGCAAATCTCCACTTTACATTAAATTCCCTTCCGTATTCCATCCTTCCAGCTACACTAAAATTCAAATAAAAACAATTCATCAAACCAGCCTCTCCGCCAGCAGCCACATCATTAGGGCGGCCTCCTCTCCAACAAAGCTCAAAGCTCTCAGAAACAATCGACTTAGAGAGCATCAAAAGCCACCAGGCTGCTTGCGCGGCCAATTACGATTATAGAAAATCAGCGTGCCAGGGCCGTCATCCGCTTTTCGCCTTATAAACGCACTCGACGTCCCAGCGCTCTGCCTGTTTGTTTTTCCTCCCTTATACACTCCAGAAGAAGAGACTCGCGCTCCTCTCTCGCGGAATAGGCGCGACAGCTGTGTCACAATGACTTGCAGCCAGCCGACCTTCACAATGGACTGGAGCCGCGCGCGCGCGCACCTGAACGCTCAAGCCCCTCCTCACGCGCTTCCTCTTTCTCTTCTTCTTCTCCTCCTCTTTTTTTTCACATTCTCCTTCGCACTAACTCCTCGTCCTCCGCTTTTTTCGCACGCCATAAATCCACTTATATTCCGCTCGAGATCGCGCCGGGCTCCGCTCGCGCGACGGTAATGCCCGTAAAATGCGTATATATCATTGTATCGCGTGCGTGTGTGTCTCTCTCTCTCTCTGCCCTCCCCCTCTGTTTTTCCTCTCGATTTTTCTCTCGCTAGAGGAGATCGCTTACTTCCGCATCGCGCGATCTCTGGGAATCTCGGTCCAGCCGACTTGTCCGGCTCTTTTTTTCGCCCCGAACCTGGTAGACGCGATATATAAAGAAAATACGAGGCGCATTTAAAGTCGGCTGCGCGCGAGCCTTTTACGGGAAGCTCCGAAGACGCAGTCCTTTTGTGCGCCAGCCAACCATTGTGCGAGCTCTCTTATAGGCAAGTGTGCTGCTGTATAACTGGGCGCGCGCGCGCTCCGCACCTTCCCTCGGCTTGATCCTCGAATCAAAAGCATTTCCGTCGTGAGCGTCGAGCTTTGCTCTAAGTGCGTAAGAAGATTTTCCATGCATCCGCTTGTAAACGGACGGGAGAGAGCGAGGAGCGTGTATATATACAGGGATGATGCTCCTTGAGATGCAACATGCCGGCGCGCTGCCTAGTTCGACGTCATTATTGTTGTGCCGAGAGGAGGACCGAAGAACAATGCGGAATTTTTTTTTAATATTGCCGGGGCTATTGTTGTAGGGGATGAAGGGGGGAGGCTGGGTAATTCGGCAAGTAAGCCAGTGAGGAATCGGATTTGCGCGAGCGAGGCTTTAGATGCACTGGTGTCTGGGCTGAATGAAATTTCGAGAGGTGCAGGTTGAGGAGATGGTGGGTTTAAGCGGTGTGAGGGTATTCTTTTGGGAGGTTTGGTAATAGTATTAAGGCCTGCTCGTATAATACTGATAATTTGGTTGTGCTCGCGTTGCTTGAAGTCAAAGATTACGTAAGGACTGCCTTTCATTGTTTTCGACTCTGAGAGGATCATAAGAATATTAAATGCCAAGCAATTTAAATTTTAATCAACACAATTAGTACAATAAACTAAAATACACTCTACAAATCGCAAACCATCAATATTTTAATCTCTCTGGGAACACCCAAACTCCCCAGCTCCAAATTCCACGCGCCACGTAAACCCATTATACCCATACCGTCACGCTCGATAAACCATCATCCTAAACTGCGTAACCATGTATACAGCCAAGCTCGCGCTTACACACCTACATCTCCCCCCTGCAAATCACGACTTAATAAACGAACAAACTCACCGAGTTCATCAGGCGGCTCCGCAGAGCCGCAAAGACAGCCCCGCCACGACAAGCCGAAAAACAAACAGCCAGTTATATATACACTCACATTTATTTGCCGCACGCGTCGGAGATAGCCAGAAGATCCCACGGAGGCAAACAAGCATCCAGACTAGTAGCGCGAAATCCCAGAGCATCGGGAAATAATACGTAAAGAGTATGAGAAAAAGCGGCCTGAGTGTATATAAAAATACATACAGGGAGAAATCCAATAATCCGGATACGGCTGAGCCGGATATTTATATTCGCCGAAGATAGCGCATCGATACGAAGCTTGGCTCGAGCGCGTGTGCCCTGACCCTCCGATCAATCAAAGCGAGATTATTACCCCCGCCAGCGTGAGAATCGTCGCCTTTAAAGCCTCGCCACCTACGACTTTTCCCCCCTATTCTCTCTTGCTCTCCGGCACCTTCCGCTCGGCTCGTTTTATATCTCCCCGGCCTCTCGATCTTCCATTATCCGCCGAGCGCTATATAGCTTTGTGCCGATGCAGGTGGGTGTTTAGGGCTCGAAAATTACCGCGCCGATCGAGCGGCCCTTTATCTTCCGCTTTCTTGTGTTTCGCTTTTTTAATCCGGCTGGGAAAAGCGCAAGGAGCCTCGGAGTATGAAGCTGGAAATTGAAGATGAATGGCGGTGCGTGAGGCTCTTTGCTTTATGTGGGTGAAGAGAGAGAGAGAGAGAGAGAGAGTGATAGAGGATAGGTGTGCTAAGTATTTCCGGTCGCAGGCTCATTGGGATAGTCGCGTTTTTCGGGAAATTCAATATCGCCGATTGCTTTTCAGATATTGCCTTTCGAGCCCGAGATTTATCTTCTGGGATATTATTAGCTCGAAACAATGAGGAGGCTCTTTTGTTGCCGAAGCCACTTCTCAGCGAGCTGAATCCCGCAATTAATAGAAAGTCGTTTGGGCTTTGAAAAAATTCTTTTTCCGCATCGATATGAAACGCTCTATACATAGAGTTGGAAAACAGAATTTTTCCCTTTTAAAAAAAATCCCTTTTGACACGAATTTCGCTGAAAAGTTCGAATGCAAAAATTGGGGGAAAAAAATAAATCCATATCCCTCTGCCTCGAACCAGTCGCTCTCGTTCACCCACACTCTTTATTATTTTAACAAGCGGAAAAAAGAGTTGAAAAACCGCAAGAGCGAGTCCTATACCGCTAGGAAAGAAGCTCGCCTCTGCTCCTGCACTATACCGCTGAGCTCGCGGCAAGCGCTCCCATTTGAATATCGTGACGGATCGCTTCCTGCCTTTAATATTCATCGGGCCCTCGCGCATTTGTCGCTTGGTTTAACGCTCTCTCCCTGCGCCCCTCCAGAATTCAATTACTCGCTAAACGCTCCGTTAGAGAATCTCCAAAAAATAAAGCTAAAGCACTCGCTCCGTGCATTACTCGCTCGAGATTACCGGACGGTATATACGCGCGCTTGTACAAAGGAGCCGTGTGCTCCGCCAGGAGAAAAATGAGCTCATCGCATCAAAGGCTCGCTCTGGCTGGCGACATCTTCCCTAGCTCTTTCGGCGGGCCAAACGGGAGAAAAAAGAGAGGAAAGGGCTTTGCATCTTTTATAAAACGCGACTAAACTGCAGATGTAATCTCTTTCTTCGCCCCGGAGAGAAAGAGAGATCTAATGCCGGATTACGCGAGGGGCCGCGCCTTAGTCCTTTCGAAATTTCAACCCTCTCTCTGCCAGAGCACCGCGAGGGACACGAGTGAGGAAGAGAACTACGCTTTATATACACACTGTCACTCTTTTTTCCCCCTAGCTGCGCGGGAGAGAAGAAGAAGAAGCGCGAGCTCTCGACAGAGCTACTGCATTATTGTGCGCGCGCGCGCGCGTCCTCTTGCATGTCGCGAATGCAGATACGTACTCTCGGGGTATTTGAGATAACAAGCTGCAGGACGCTCGCCCTCGCGTGTTGCTATATATATGCAGCTCGCTCTCTCTCTTTTCTTTTCTTTTCCGGCTGTTTTTTAGAGGAGGAAGCTCGTTTGCGCGCGAGAGAGAGAGGATGGAGTCATCGCGGACTGTCTGTATGTTTTGCATGCTCCGGGATGGAAAACTGTATGAAGGGCTGCGCGCGCTTGGCTTTCGAGCGCGGTCTAGATTTTAAATGTATTATTCTTTTTGAGCAAACGACGGTGGTGCCTTGTTGTCTTTTTTTTATAATGGGGACGTGTATTTTTATCCGTTGGCCCTGGCTGCATGCAATGGAGTATGTGTGTTCCACAAATGAGGAGCATCACGATGTAATGAATTATTAAAAGAATTCTAATTAAAATTAATTAAAATGATATTACACCGTATCGACAGCGTGCCAGCATAAAAGAAAAGATGTTTAACTTTCCCAAGCAGCGTCCAACAGGCTATTACACGGGCATTAACAACAAAAGCAACCAGCCGGAAAAATATCGCGCACGGAGGTATATACGCACACGTAAACGCCGCTAGAGCCGGCCGACAATGAACAGCTTCTCAACCTCTCGAAGCTGCAACCCTCATCCTTTCTCTCCCTTCCTCGCCGAGCGAGAGCGAGAGAAGTACAATTCCGGAGACACTACTGTCTCCTTTGCTTGGGTACACACAGAGCGAGGGCCGTGTGCGAGCAGCAGCTCTCGAGGTGCGCGCGCGCCTGTATGTGAAAGGGTTTTTCGCGCTCGCTGGGAGCGGCAAGAAAGGGAGGCAGGATGATGCAGTAAGAACGAGGGAATAAAAGGCTGGGCGAGAGCGGATGAGAATCGAAAGCCGACATGTCCAGGCTGCTCGCTCCGCTGTGTCCCCCCGCTGCGAGACACTCGTAATGACCAGCCCGATCTTATCAAAGTCCAGAGAGAGGAGGGAAGCTTCTCCCTCTCTCTCTCTCTCACTCTTGCCCATTGTACACTTATCTCTCGGCCCAAGAGAGCTCCTCGCTTCTTTCTCGCGCTCTTTCAAATCCCGTATCTCTCTCTCCCTCCTCGCACGAGGCTCTCTTATATATATATATACAATAAATCTATCTCTATCTGACTCCCACTTGCGAGAGAAAGAAAGAGAGAGAGAGGCTGTGAGTGCGCGCGGAAAGCAGAGGAAGGGTTTGTACGGGCCAGAGGATTTCTGTCTAGTTTAGAACGAACTGTCTTTCTCGCCGAGGCCGGGGTTTATCATCGCAGAAGCATCTCCCTCTCTCTGCTCTCGCGTATATATACGCTGGAGTGCGCGTGAACAGGCACGTTCCGCCTATGTTCGCGAGGCCGCTTCAGCCGCGCCGCCGGTGCGTTTCTTCTTCAACTTGCGAGCTCCCTCTTTCTTCCTCTCGCCCTCGCCGCGACGCGGACGAGATGACGTTCTCGAGATTGTTTACGATTTAAGCCGATTCGCGGCTTGGGATGAGGTGGCTGAGAGCTGTTGGGTCGAGGCGTCGTTTTTGGATTTTGCGACAGATGTTGAGATGTTTGTGTGTTTTTGGTCGCGGCAATGATGTCTGCGTACTTGTGACTAATTAATTCTTAGGAATTATTGATTGACAATTTTTTTATATGCGAAGTAACTATTGTCCTCTCTAAATTTTTAGACACGCAACAAATTAATTTCTTGAAAAAATAAAAAAAATGAACAAAAAACTTAGGTTCTATTATTTATTTAAGTCCACAGAGGTTTTTTGTAAGTCAAAACTTTCTTAAAGTATAAAAAAAATTTTTTTCTGTACAATAGAACCTTTTACTTATCTTGAAATCTGCATTTATTAATTGCATTTATTCATAACGCAGAAAACAACAATTTTTACAAAACTTCGATATATCGAGACGCCCCCATATAGAAACCTCTGAAATTGAAAACATAAAGAACAACATTACAATGTAACTCCAACTTCCCAACCAATGAATCAACCAGCAAATAAAAACGAACGATCAGCAGGCCCAGAAATTAATTGTCCCTGGACATCAGTATTTATTTTAAAAAATCACCCAATAGAACCAGCCAGTCCGCCCCAGCCCGAAAAACAATAATCCCCCGCCATCGATTCTGATCAACTCCCAGCCGAGCAAATCGCGTCGCCCGCCAACGACCCCCCGCAGAATTTCAGCACCCCAACATCCATCTCCGCACCAATATACATAAATACCACTTAAAACCAAAATCCCATCCGGAAAAATTTTTCCTCACCTCAGCAAGTAGCCGCTAAACGCTAACGAGAACGCCGACAAGCCGCTCCTTGATACCCTCCTAAATAACGACTCCTGAGATATATACATATACACACTAGCTAGCAAGGGGATACATCAGTCTGAGCGCAGGAGGAGATTGTTTGTCCAAGTCCGAAATACAGCCCGGAGCGCGCGCGCTGCGGCTTTGTCTCGGCGGTTATTCGCGACGAGAGTCATTTGTCCGCGGCGGGGCTGAGTTACTCGTGCGCCCGGCCGACGGAAGGTAATAATTAGCCGGGCCGTCTAGGCGAGAGAGCGGCTAATTAATGATAATAATAATTAGTTGACGTGGCGCATCGCAGGCTGGCTTCTTTCTCTCTCTCCTTTGACTTATTGAATAAGAAAGCAGGCTCTATTGTAATTGGGCATTACGTGAGTAGAGGAAGAGAGCGAGTTATGCGAGAGAGTGGAGATATAGCTGCCGGTGTGTGTGCAGTGCTGCGTCAGCGGGGGGAAGATTAACGAAATGAGCGGACAATGGACGCGCTTATAATACGCGCCCGTCGACTGGCCGGGCTGATTTACTCGGCCGCGCGAGAGAGGGATTCTTCGTGATACTTATTCTTCTTGCTGCGGCTGCTGCTGCTTCTTTTTGTGTTTTCTTGCTGCGAGGCTAAAAATAGTAATGGGACGGTTTAATGGAGAACATCAACTACCGTTGCGGTTCTTTTTTTTGGGATGTGTGTGTAAGAGCGGGATGGGAAAAAGCGCGGCACGTGCTCTTATTTGCATTGTGGATTGTTGTCGCGATGGGAGCTGTTGTTGCTGCTGCTTGCGGGCTGTGTTAAGTGGGTTGGTAGTGGAGGGTTTAATTCAAATTTCAGAGGCTTGTTTACTGATGTGTTTTTAATTTTGATTACTATTTTTTTATTTTAAAATTAATTTTAATAATACAGTTTAGTGGGTAGCAATTTTAGTTTGATAAGTGATTCATGCTCTCGTAAACCATACCCGTAAAATCGTTGACGAATGTTGGCCAGTACCATAAAATTGACAGCAAATAAACACGGAACTATGGACGAAATGGCGGACTTTATTGCTCCTAGTACATCTGCATGCCAATGTCTATTTACTTACACTGGTTACTGGGAGTAGGATTCTATGAAACGAAATAAACTAAAAATTTTTACGAACTTCCCGTTAACTGTCTTAATATTATTCTGCACAATAAACAAGTATTTTATAGCCATACAAAAAATACAAAAATACATTTGTGATACTTAATTAAACCAAGAAGTATTGCAACAGAAAAGCAAAGTAAAACGCCATATACACTGAAGTTCCAATTTATTACCCGCATGGGAGAAAACCAAGGGGGACATACATCTTGAAACCAAAAAGTGGATATCCCCGAATCAACAATGACACATAAATGTCACTTACACAAAGTAGACAGATTTTCTTTCAGCAAATGTATCATCAAAAACCACATACATACAAGTATTTATACATATCTGCGGAGAATGGAACCAGTACATTGAACTCTGAGTAAAGTGATATATGTCGGTTACGTGTTACGGGAAAGTCCAGATATTTATCGAGGGGTTGCAACCCTTTTAAGGGCCCGAGAAACGCAATAGCTCGGTCATACCCATTTCCTGACTGATGGGTATTTGTGGAAACTTGATACACGAAGTTTAATAGCCGCTACGGACAAAGAGCTGCTCTTCTGTTGGTATCATTTGGACGGATAAACAACTCGTATCCTGTGGCAAGTACGCAGATCCGATAAATATTCAAATCATTGCAACATAGAACTTTATCCACAGTTTAAAGAAACCAAGGTTAAAATTAATCTTAATCTCTCTTAGCAGGCAAAAAAGTAACATCGTCCCCATACGCACACCAAAAAGCCCAGGAAATCCGCTGGCTCTCATATCCCTCTCTCGTTCCCGAAAATTCACGGGCAATAAGATCATATTTCACACGTAATAATTAGGGGCTCCGAAGCGAGAGCGCAGCATCAACCGAGCTCGGCTACGAAAGAGGTGTATATAACGCGCGCGGTAAAAGCCCGCCTTCTATTTGGGTGTTCTCCAGCAGGCCGAGCGTAAGCGAACCCTCCGTACATTACAATTTTGGCAGCGAGCCTGCTCGCATACGTGGAAACGAGAGGCGGAAAGACAGCGAGCGTCTCTCCTCTCTTGGCACTCGCGGACCAAATGAAATTATACTCTCGATATTCAGACCGGCTCGAGGCCTCGAGAGAAAGCGAGAAATGTAAATCGGAGACCATTACGCTAAATTCTCGGAGGCGTGTGACTGTCGTTTAATTCGCGCCGCACGCGCCTGGAAAAGAGATGCGTTTGTAGGGGGAGATGATCTGTATCGGGCAAAGTCGAACGGCCATGAATCACGGTTCGTCTCGCCGGGGATTCTATTGTTCTTGATGAATATGCAGGAGGAGAGTGGACCGTGACTAGCAGAGGATTGTTTTTGGTCTTTTTAAAATTTATTTTTGGGACTAGTTTTGCTTGTTTTATGAATTGTTTAAAGGATTTTTGAGTACGTACTAAATTACACTCAATATTCTAGTTTCATTTTATACTTATTTCAATTTTCAATTTTTTTTCTATTCTTTTGATAAAACTAAAATATTGTATTCCTTATTAAAAAAAAATCTGAGAAAAATATAAATTTACCATATTTTATCTCCTGTCATAAAAACACAAAAAATAATAATCCGAAGAGCATATTTATCGCGTTAGAATCAAGCGGATTCCCGCAGTATCGAAAGCGCGCATTCACCGAAATCAATGCGCTCGTAATTCACCGATCTCAGGCTAGGCCTGCCTCGCTCTAAAAAAGGCGTAAATTTATGAAGCCGAAAAAAGGAACCTCACATTACAAGCCCGGCGAGCAATCAGCGCTCTTTCATCCCTTTCAACCCTACTCCAGAGCCCGTAGCTCTAAATTTACAGAAAAACGCGTCCTTCCTTCTCTCCTCCTTCTTCCTCTCTCATAATACCAATTCAATCGAAGCGTGAAAACTATCTGAAATCGTTAGCGCTCGCTTCTCTCCTTCGCGACATCGAGAAGAAAAAAAGCTCTCTGTCTAACACGGCGAGGCACAATGGCCGAAATCCGGCAAATCCCATATTTCTTTTTTCATTAGCCCTTTTACAAGCCCGCGCGCTCGCGCGACAAAGGAGCGACCGCAGAGGACCGAGAAAAAAAAGGAGCAAGAAGCCCTAAATGTATATCTCGAATCTCGAGTACACGCGGAGCCCTGATAAATCTAAGCCGCTCTCCAAACTGACAAAGGAATTATTCGGCAACCCTTCTCCAGGTGACGCGCGCGACTAGCCCCCATTGTGCTTATATATGTAGCGCGCGTTAAATGCCGCTAGATGACGCTCAGAGATATCACGGAGAGCTTTTCCAAAAGGCTTACGCGCGATTTCTCCGGCCTGTGTGTGTTGTGCGTAGACGGATAGGGGTAGGGACGAGGCTAAGCCATGGGAACGCGGTGACACTAGGTTTTAGATATATATAGATGAGGGAGAATCTCGGCGAAAGTTTCATGGCACGCGGGCGTGAAAGATCCCGTCGCGATGTTATCCAGCCCTTGAGAGAGAGGAGGGAACGGCTGTGAGGAGGGAAATTTTATAGCCGAGGGGAGCGAGATTTGAGAAATCCGCGATTTTTCGCGCAGACGCGGTCCTTTTTTTTTAGTCGCGTTGGTGAGGGAAATTTTCGTCGGTAGTGGTGGTCGTGATTTATCGAAAGGGTGTTGCGAAGCGTGGAAAGGCGGGACACTTGGAGGAGGATGGGAGCATGATACAGGGAGCTGGGAGCCCGGCGGGTGGTGTCTGCGATTTTCCGATATTAAGGAAGTTTACGTAATTATATGATTTTTTTCGGAGTATAAGTCTAACGTCTATCCTAATATTAAAAAAAAACTTATGAATTCTTATACTGTGATACAAACTCCAATAAGTACGGTACCTGGAAGTAGAAAGTTGAAAACCTACATTTTAATATTTATATAGTGGTTTAAAATATAGGTTTTGATACCTAAAGGAACTTTAAGGATTAAAATGTAGGTTTTAAACTTCACGTAATTTAACTGCATTAATCACATTGTAGGTAAAAATTAAAATGCAAATATTGTTACAATATTGTTACAATACTAAAATAATATTGTTATAATATTGCTACAATATTATTACAATATTCTTACAATATTATTAAGACAATATTGTTACAATATTACTACAACATTGTTACACTATTGAGACAACCTCTGAAATATTGCTAAAACATTAGAGCCATTTTGCTCAAATTTGCTATAATAATATCATTTCAATTTTTTAACAGTATTTTAGGAATATTATTAAAGCATTTGTATTATATACTTTTTCAAAATGTTTCCATTTACGTTCCTGTAATAATTATAAAATATTGCACCAAACTTTATTTCCATTAACAAAATTCACTGAAAATTTACTTAACCCCCACCCTTAATCCCCTCAAAAAATCTCAAACCAAAACCCACTTTCCAAAATTCCATCGGCGTGGCGCGTCTAAACCCTCCGCGCGGAAAAGCAGAAGCGCAAAGTCGGGGCTGGGGCGCCACGGCGCCGTCAGCGTATATCACGTCGGCAAGATCCGTTTCTGGGATACCCTCCTCCTCTCTTTCTCCGAGACATCGAAATTCGCCCGCAGAAAACGTGCCCCGCGCGCGCGAGGAGAAAAAAAGAAGGAGCAGGGGAGCTTGCGGTGTAGCCGTAGAGCGGAAAGGGGAATATCTATGAGTCACGAGAGCGCGATAAATTCGTTCGGCTCTCTCATCTCTCTCACTCGCACGAATTTTTACGGCGAACTAATATCTCTATAATCCGGCATGACGTATATCTCGCCGCGGCTCTATCCCTTATCTCGGCCGGAGCCCCCGTATATCGTCATAACCATTACTAGACAAGGGACACACCGAAAGCCTCGCGCGTATGGTAAAACACATATACGCACCGTGAGCTTGTGCTTTTCCTCTGTCGCCGTTACAGGAGCAGATTCAGACAAATGCCTCCGCGAGACTTTCATTTATATATCGGCGGGCTGCGATATTTATTTTTCCAATTTCCGAGAGCGCGCGGGGATTGTTTGCTGGGAGACAAAAGGGCGCGGTGAGGAGAAAAAAACTAAGAGCATCCCCGAGCGTGATTTATTTCAATCAGTGCAATTACTCCGCGGACCGCGCCCCCCTAGGAGAACGAGAATCGCTCGTATTAATGTATCGGAGCCTGCGCGAGGTTGTATTCGTTGTATAATGCAGGAGAGTAAGTGTCTCGAGTTTGAGCCTCGGCAGTCGTCGCAGTCGGATGTGCGATTTATCCAGGCCGATATGGCTGTTACGTAGGAGTTTCGCAGCCGGGCTTACGCGCGGGAACACGAGTTGGGTAAGTGTTTACGTAAATCCGGGGGTGAAGGGGGAGAGAGAGATGTGGGAAGGCTGCGGACTCGATTATTGTTTGCCGCGAACTGATATTGTTTGGGGATTTCTGACATTCTGCTGCGCTGATGGAGCTGAGTTTGGTTTAGCGCGACAAGGTGGGGATGGGTGACTGAAAGTTGGGGTTTTAGAAGACTCTGCGGTAGTTGCTGATGTAATAGACTGATGGGAGATAAATATTGTTAAACTTTCTGCCGGATTTAACCGTAAATGTAGTCATTTTTTAGTGAGTTAATAAAGACATAAAAATGCTTATCACAAAGTTGATTTTTTAATTTTTTCACTTTGTTATATTATTAATATTAAGTCTGATATAATTTCAACCAAATTTTCTGTTACCACAGTCGAACCAAAATGAAAAATAAACAACCTACAACACTACTCTAATTAAATCTGAATAAAATAATTCAAACTACGCGTCCACATCTTGCCACAGCCAATAAAACATAAAAATCCAAACCAACAGCACCAAAAACACCCAAACAAACCCTCACCTCTCCCGACATCATCAAAACCACCGCCGACCTAATAAAAAAAAACATCCCTCTCC
>JAPYZB010001061.1:0-16555 GCA_030522745.1 Eupelmus kiefferi | reverse complement strand
CAGATCTGGATCGTCAGCATGTAGTCCTTCGGGAACGCAGCCTCCATCTCGAATACCCTAGGCGGATTCGCTCGGATCGTGTTAAGCGAGCTTGCTTGTCTCTCTGTGTATGTGTTTCTTTCTGGTTTGACGGGTGTTTTTGAGAGATTTATTGGGAAGGATGGTTGGGAAGCCGTTTTTAATAGTTTGGGTGAAGCAAAATTTAGTGTGAGAGTTGTAATAATTAATTAGTGATTGATTTTTTATTTTTTAGTTTTTGATTATATTTAAATTAATTATTTTTAGTAGTGTAGTATTCTCTGGTTTGATATTAGCAAATATTTTAATTATTTGAATAATTAATATTAAAAACGAATTACTATTTATAAAATTATCTGTACATTTATATGTATAATACTATTATATTTATCACTAATTAAAATATATATAATTTAAACTTAATTATCCAATCCAAATTCAATTTACTCATCACAGTTGAATTTTCAATATTCACCGACGAACCAAATTTCGCATACCCAATACCAAAAATTTAATCCAGCAGCCAACCAGCGACACTCATAATCATTTTTGCCATTAACATTCACGCTCATAAAACAGTTATTGCAGAATGAATCCCTTAATCCCCATCCACTTGGCTCGGCGTGTGCGCATGGCACTCGGGGGTACCCTTTGCATAAAAGCAGCCGAGAGCGAGTGACCTCGCTGGTCGTTCGCTCGAAAATCGTATCTCATCAGCGTAAGTACGAGGTCCCCTAGCCGGCTACCGCCAAGCCGAATATTGTCCGGGTGCCTGCGAGGGGCGACAAAAGCTCCAGGCCTGCCTGCGAAAATCATCCTCATCTCGCTTTCTATATGGAGATTGGCTTTTTCAGCGATTCCGGGACGTCTATTGAAATTCTATCTTTTCGTCGAAATAATTTCGCCTGGACGAGTATGAAAGAAAGGTCTGTTGGCGCATTCATGTAAAGACGACATTTATATACTTGCAGGTTTTGTATGAACTTTTTTTCTTGAATGAACGAAAATGCGGGAAAATATTTTTTTAGATATTTTTAATAAATATAGAGAATAAATATAAGAGTGTAACTGTACTCACTGTAAAATAGAGGATAAGAAATACTTTATAATTTAAGTAATTTTCAAGAAAAATTTGTTTCAGTCTAATTTAAAATGTTAACTACACCCCTAAAAATCAATATACATATATGTGTACAAATAATATATTTAATTATTATTAAACTTATGTTTTAACTCAGTTATTGATAAATTATTTAATCAAGAATTTTAAGCGAATCAAACTTAAATGCAAAATCACTATTGATATTTTTTACAGAAAATCGTTTCCTGAGAAGAAAATTAAATAGCTTCAAATTAAAATCTAACAAGATTTTCTTATTATTGAAATAATTATATCAAATAGATAATTAGCGTTAAGCCTTGTTAGGATCAAAATTTCAATAATTAAGCCTTACTAATTTAATTTTTACGTAAATTCATACTTTTTTATAATTACTGCTCTCATTACGATCTGATAATATTTGTATTATAAATATGTGTAATTGTTACTATTGTAATACTTTGTGTTTACTCTAGTTTAGATAAATAATAAGAAAAGAAAAAAATATTCAAAAATTCCAAATAGTCAAACTTGCATGTGATTTATTCATATGTAAAGTAGGAACTGTTATAGATTAGTAATTCCGTAAAGTTTTAGAATGAAACATTTTCATTTTAGACGAATTCACTAATAGATGAACATTTTTTAATATATATATTACCATTAACCATAGACCCATACAAAATTAATTATCCTAAAATTTAGGGAATAACAATCATCTCATTAAGCCCTTAATACGTGTACCATCGTAAACTCCGTTCCAAGTAACGTCCTATAATCAGCGACACTCGCATTTCGCTTCACTCGTGAGCTCGAGAGTACACAGCATTACAGCCCTAGCAATACGATCACAAGATAAATGTCCCCTCCGGCGTAACTTTAACTCCCTTCTCTACTTAATTTTTCAGCGCTTCCAAAAACCAATTTATCCTCCAGTTCCTCATTATAAATTTGTGAACGCGAACCCACTTCAATCCATCCATTCACAGCCAAACTCGCGCCGCCACTGACACACCACTACATCCTCATCACATAGTCACGCGTAAACGGCATCAAAAGTTGATCGCAATCCCAGCCGATGCTACTCCCATACGGGAGCATTCCAAGAATGTAATTATTTCGCCGCAGAGACGCTTTCTCATCTCCCTCGGAGAGGGCGACGCGGAATCGCAGAAACCGTAAGTGCAACTTAATTAAAGCCGGAGCAGCGGCGCGGTAACGAGCTCAATTTTAATTAATGCCCGCCGCTTATCTCCAGCCCCTCGCGCATTCCCGAATTACGCCCGTCGCCTTGTTTCGCCGAATGCCCCATATACGAGCTGAACATGGCAGCCTTTCGCGAAACGCGCTCCGGAGGGTTTAGACGGCGCCGAGGAAGCCAGGATATGGACGTGTGTTACGAGCGCTGATACGCATCGGGACGTTTGACGAGCGCCGTTGGTTATGCGGATGATCGGACGGGAGGCTATTGTTTGAGAGCGAGCGCGGTGAGATTAGCCGGTTTTCGGGTGATTTTGATTTAGGGGATTGAATAGGACGGTTTTAAGGTCGATTTGGTTTGGGTGGTTTTTGATTTGGTGATGGGCTGTGAGATGTTTTCTACGGATGTTGGCTGATTTTTGATACGTGGCTGATGTATGTATGTTGCTTTGTACTAATTGTTGTTAACTGTTATATGTGTAGTAAAATATGACAGCAATGTATAAGCCAAAGTGAGAGACACTGATTGATTAATCTATTACCAGCTTGCAACACATAAGTTTGTTTTACATTTGTACTTGATTATGCAATGAAGATTATATATATCTATCTTTAATTTGAGTCAAGTGACTTTTATCGTATATTTTAAAAATTTGAAGCGGAACTCGGTTAACAATTTCTTTTGTTTGCTGCATAAAATTACTATTCTAAAGGTTTGCCGAACATCGGCTTTGCGCATTCCAATACGTCATTGGGATTGATTAGCCATTGCTTAGAGCGATCTCCTATGGCGGTTTCATTAGGTTGCCATAGCTCACAGTGTACGTAATCTCCTTTCGCATTCAACTAGACGCCAAAGCGATAGCTTGAATATTGGATTTTAGATGATTGTTGGCAGATGAGATTGTTATGCGAAATTCACTTTTTTAAACACAAATGAATAACAATGTTTGATAGTTAATTGAATTATTAATTTAAAATCACAATATAATTAAATCATCAAATTTATAAATATATTTATTCTTTTGTCATTTCTTAAAATGAAGTAGTTAATCAGTATAACTATTTATTTTTATAATTTGTTGTCGATTAAAATTAGCAAGGCACTTTTCATTACGCAATTTACATAATTCAATATCTTTAAGTATATTTGATGATATAAAAAGTAAATATAAAGTCTGAAAAGTCGTACTAACGATAAGAATTTCAAATCATTTTATTGGCATATTGCGTTGAAATTAAAAGAGCTTTATTGTCGATTTAATTTTCAATTCAATTATTAAATACACGATATGAGTTATTAGTCCGGAAACATTAATTAGTTTTAGTAATTTCATAATTTTCTTGCTCTTTAAATAAATAATTAATCGAATAAGTCGAACTGCAGAAACTTGAAGTGTTTAAAGCGTATATCCTGAAATTATTTGCCTCGGAAAAATAGATTAAGCGCGGAGGTTTGTATATTTTATATTTTTAATCAATAATATCTTTTATCCATTTGTGTACCCCTCGTTCACATTAATTGATATATAATGATTATATTGAACGGCGAGAAACCTTTTAGAAAACCTTTTAAGTTATTATTTTCGTTTTATAATCTTGACTATATTAGCCCAATTTTTATGCAAGCTAAATAATTAAAGTCAGAATTCGGTTTTTCTTTTGACTACACCATTCTAATAGTCTATCAAAACCACCGTTAAATTAGCTTTCAGCGCTTTCTAATTTAGTCAACGCTAATGGCCAGCACAAAAGCAACTTTTCCCCAGCAACAAAATAACAGTTCACGCATCTCGCCCGATAACCCTCCCACAATAATAATTCAGCCTGAGGAACTTACCTACCGAAGGTCGGATTCAGCTGATTGGGGATATGTTTCTTTCTGTCACCCATTTGGTTCTTGCCGAGTATAACGTACAGATATGGATCGGCCTTACTGCTCAGAGGGTCGCTCGGTCTCAGGTTGACAGCTGCGGTGCGTAGATAATCGTAAAATCGAATGTCACGGAGAGTTACAGGAGGAGGGAAAGGTTTTGGACTCCAGGGATGAGGAGGAGAAATAGAGGAGCGAGAGGGAGATTTGTTAGAGAGGGATTTGGATTTGTATGTGTGTGGTAAAATACAAATATGTTTTCGAAATAATTACTTTGCTTTGACTCTCGCTTCTCCATTTTAGTCGGTTTTTATTTTTAGAGAAAAAATTTTAAACTTTATTTTACTTTGGACTTTTTGAGATAAATATTTTCAAACTGCATTATAGAAACAAAATGAGAATTTTATTAGATTTTACACTTTTTGTGTAACTTTTAATAAGTATTCAGAATACCTTATCGATTTTCATATTATTTTTAACGCAGTAGGAGGAAGCAATAAATTTTGTAAAAATAAATAACTTATACACTGAATCTATTATGATATTCAATATAAATTACCAAATAAAAAATTATAATGAATTTCATTATAATAACTTAACTATAATAAATTCAAATTTGAATTCAATACTATCTTGAATAGAATAGTACATTCTGAAATTATATCTAAGATTATAATCTTAAATTAGAATGAGAAACTAGATTCTGTTCTCGTGAGCACACGAAGAAGTTCAAAGGCGCAGTGAAATGTTGAAACGAGGTAGCTGCTTGTGTGTGAATAACTGAAATAAGATTTCAAAAGCAAGTGTCACTGTCTATAGGCATTCTCGGAGTTTCATCGTATAACTACCTTGAATTTGCAAAGTTACCTTTGTGACGCTATTGAAGAAAATAACAATTGAACAAATAAAAGTTATAAAAAATCGAATAAAATAACGCTAAAATTAGTATCAGTATATTTTAAATAATATAATTCTCTTATTGTTTCCATATTAACTTTAATAAACCAATTTTGTTAAAAATAAATTTAATCGATAGCAAAAAATAGCATTTCAACTAGTTCACTGTACCTGCTCCTAAAAGATATTTCAGTCTTCACGAAACAGCCCAACATTTAACAGTCATAAATTCCTTTAATAAATTCACTCACCCTCCCGGCAGAAATCCTTTAATTCGATTTCGTTGCCACAACAACCACGAAACGCAAAATAAATTATAAATCCCCAGGAGACCCCTTGACACGCAAACAAAAACTCCAAAAAAAAGAAACCACCCTTTCCTTCTTCTACCATCCTACCTTTAACAATGTAAAGTCTGACGAGAACCAGCTGCTGCTCCTGGGAGGGATAGTCCACGAGGAGGCCCTGGCTGGCGCTGCTGCCCGAGTGGCTAACGCAGTCCCAGCCCTCGGGACACGGCCAACGGTAGATGGCGATGAAGCCCTGGGTAAAAAAAAGACGGTGGACTTTAAACGCTTCTTTTAATCTCAGCGACAGCGCCTATTGTCCGAGAGCAGGGGGATAGACTTTTTACGCGTGAGCTGGGAGGGCTCTCGGTTATTCATCTAACGAGTGATGTGGAGAGCGCGGGAGTGTAGGAAGACGATGGGTTTGAGTTTAGTGTAGTTGATTTAGAAAAGAATAGAGGTTTTGAGTAGATTGGTTTGAGGTGCAAGAGATCGTCATGATTTTATTACGATTTTTGTTACTATTTTATTGTAAAAAGTAAAATAAGTTGCTAGTTTTTTTAAAATGAGTTTATTCTTTGAAAATAGAATTTTCAAGATAAAGTCAACAGTAAAGCAACGTAATAGAAGTTTTAATAAAGAAAAAAGAATCTAATAATTTATTTTGTTATTAAAAATTCAATAAAAATTTATCATTTATTTATCTGTCTCTAGAATAAAAAGTTTCATAATAATGTACCAAAACCGAATGTAGAACTAGAACTTTCTATATTTAATTTCTTTGGTAAAATTACATTTAATTTTCTTGCGGATTATTAAACAACTTTATGAAATTTGGTTCAACGCAATTTTAGAAATTTAACACATGTCTGAAAATTGCATTTGAATTGGATTAAATAATTCAGCCAGATGATTGGTACTTCAACATTCTTTTAACTTTCCAATTTTCTAAATTGTTGGCTAGAATTAAAGGATTTCAAAGTAAATAATTTTAACTCGACTCTTTTTTCAGTATCGCTGCTCTTTCATTATAAAATCGCAAAGAACCCTGCAATTTTAAAATGGAAAAGTATACACCAGACCGTCAGTAAATTGAATTTCAAGAAAATCAAATGAAAAATGTTACTAAATATTGTTTTTTAAAATCGAAGTATTTACGTGCAACTGAAAATAAGAAATTAATAAAAAAAAATGATTAAAGTTTAGAAAAAGAAAACATAAATGTTATTTACTGCCACGATGCACCTATAACACAAACTTTTTATTACTTTAAAAATTCAAACTGTAAAACTTCACAGAAGTTGGAAGTGTGAAAACCAGTATAAAATCGATCTCTCGCCGGTAAACTTTGTTGTATGTTTTCATGATAATCGGCCCCTCTTAAAACTCGGCATTGCAAATGCCGTCGTTATCCCACAGGCTCTCTTCCAGGCGTGCATTATGGAGTCGGCTGTAGAGGAAAGGAAGGCTGTGGTTACTTTGAATTTGCCGGCGTAGCCGCTTTCGTCGTACTTTGGATCGCCACATTTCTTGCCGTATCTTAGTTCGAAAGTTCGCAATCGGTCCTGAAATCCGGCAAACTCGGCTTGGGCTTCTAATTCCCCGTTGTAAACCTGAGTTTGAGAAGATTTGCATCGTTTACGATTGAGTTGGCTTAAAGGGTGTACGAGGCTTTCAAATAGTAGGTGTTGTAAATATTATTTGTTTGATTATTTAAAATATTAAATATTAAAAAGTATTATACTTTTATTTCTTTAATTAAAAGAAATATTGTGAAAATCTTATTCCGATATTTCACGAAGAAAATGTTTTAATTACTGTAATTGATGTTCTGTTTGATAATTATTGGGGCGTATTTAAAAAGTATTTTATGATCAATATTGTGTTAGTTAACGTGACCTGAATTCGTTCATGTATACTTACTTTAAAAGTTGCTAAACGATTCCATGGTTGAGGAGTTGGCAACACTCCGAGCTCCAGATTCTTTTCTTCCTAAATGATTTAAAGATTCGCTTTTTTAGAAAAACAAGACTATAATACTCTACTATAATAGTTTTAGTGATAAATATAATTTCCTAAATAAATTATATCCCCACATTCTTCCGAAAGAAACCCCGAATTATAACAAAAGCAATCTCTAAAAATACGTTATGCATCACCTCCTAATTCCTAAAATTTTATCGCTAAAAGCTGCACAAAAATCATAAACACCTGCAAACCCCATCGGAATCCCATTAATCAAAGCAAAACGTTTTCCCCGCCAAACACCCAACCAACAATCAACAATTCCCACAAAAGCTTAAACCTTACGTCCATAAAAGCCATATTTCAAAGCCGACTGTCAAAAGCTCACGCATCGACGTCCAATTAAAATCCAATTCAACAAGCTTCCCCCTGCCCTCAAAAACATTCTGAAAAATGAAAGGCAAGCCGCAGCGCGGCCCTCAGCCACACTCCAGCCGCGCGTATTTCATCCCCCCTCCTTGTTTAAAGCCAGAGAGCCGTGTCGTGTAAGATACGCAGAGGGAGAAGCCAGCTAACCTCGAGCGAGGCGTAGTACTTGCTCCACCAATCGTGCGATTCGTCCTTGTCGAGAGCAGCGGCCGGCTGCTCCGGCCTCTTCCAGGCCAGAAAGCGCTTTAGGAAATGGCCAGCGGAAAAAGCTCCATGCTGGCGCTGCTCCTGGCGCGCCAGCTTCTTGTAACTTATCAGCGCCGCCGCCTCCTCCTCCTTCAGCTTTTCCGCCTCGGCGTCGTCGTTGCCGGCGTCGCCGGCCGCGCGGTTGTACTCGATGCTGACTGCGTCTGCGTGAGAGGAAAGGCGTGTTGGAAAGTTGTGACAAGTGCAAGTGGTGAGACTTTTTTTGCGGCTGGGATTTTTTGTTTGGCTGGGCGTTGGATGGAAGCTGTTTTCGCGAGGAGATTGGGAGAGGATGGCTTTTTGGCGCGGTGCGATGAGGAGAGGGTTGGTTTTTTCTCTGGATAGATAGCTTGGAGATTTGAGAGATTGGATTTTTGAAGCGATGGATTTGGGTCGATTTACTTTTTGCGGTTTGAGTTTGGAGATTTGTTACATTTTCTTGTAAGTGTTTGGTTTTAGATGATGTGAATGTAGACTGGAAATATAGTTTTTTAATACGTTAAACTATAAAGTTATAACTAATTAATCAGCAAGAAACTCAAATAAAGTGTAGGTAGTTTGTTTATATCGTTAACAAATGATAAGAATTCATAATAAATATTGTAATCTTCAAATAACAATAAAAATTATTAAATAAATATTATAGTTTTTAAAAAATGTTGAAGTTGAATTAATAGATTTTATTTTTTTTACTTTGATTATTATACAGTAAAGTACGTAATACGCTTAGTATTCTCTCAAAGTGTTGAAATAATGTTAAAGTGGTAATACTATTAGTTTTTATTGTAATCTTCTTTAAAAATAAGCTTGATTAACATAAAGCAAAATACATAATAAGCTTAGTATTTATCCAACCTGATCTGTAATAATATAAGTCTTATATTTAAAAAAAAAAGAGTAAAACAAATTTTTTCTTTTGTTGTCTTAAAGTAGGTAAAAAAAATCATAATAAACTCTCATTTTTTTTACGCTGAAGACTCAAAAGAATTTCCGCTAAATTACAACTTACAAAACTTTTGTTTCGTGAAACTCATTATTATTTTTACTTTTTATCAGTCAAATTTTTTCATAAGTCTTAAAGCAAGAATGTCGGTATTTAAACTTAATTAAAAAATCCCGCGTTAAAAATAAAGTCTTCTGGCGGAAATTAAGAAAAGAAAAGAAGAACATTAAGATCTTCTTTTCCATTTTTCTTTTCCTGTACTTACGGTGTGCAGATGGTCGGAACTTTTTTGTGGTGTGATAAATGGCACTTTCGTATTCATTCTTCGTTATGAGCGAGTGCATGAAGACGTAAACCGAGGGAATATTGCACATACCGGCGTACTTGAAGTAGCCAAAGCCTCTCGAATCATAGGCCTTTATCGTTATCGGTGGATAGTAAATCTCCTCGTCCGCCATTTCCTGCAAAGATGCAATTGCATTTTTAGATCGGCGTTTCTGTGATTCTCGAGATTTTTTAGTGGTTTATAGTTATGTATTTGTGTTTTATGGATGTAGTGTAATTTTTTATCACATTATTGAGATATAAATGTAATAATTATACGATTTTTATATTTTTTCTTGTTTTAATTTTTCTATAAATAAATAAGTAAAAATCTATATCACTTAATAAATAAAAAGAATCGAAATATTAAAGTAAAGCTGTTTGAATCTTTATTTTTTATTTAATTATTGTATCTCTAACTTTAAGATACAAGACCTACGAGTATTCTTTTTTACAAAAGTAATAATATTATCCAATTAAATAGAACACCAGTGAACTCTATGCAGTACTGAGAGTATAAAATTTAATAATTTAAATGCAATCTTTCGTTTAGTTGAAAATTTAAAATTAATTAAATTTTAAAATTTATTCGTTATAAGTGGTAAATATTGAGGTGTAAAATCGGATGCAGATTTATTTTTAACTTTTAAAAAGTAAATAACGTATAAAATTATGTTGTTATAGCTGTCTGTGGGTTCGTAACTGATTAAATCGATGTTTTTGAAAATTGAATTTGAATCGTTTTTGGGAGACTTCCGTTTTTGGAGAATCACTTCTCAAACTTTTTGACGATATACGCAAGGGATAACTTTACTGCTGATTCAAGTTTCCAAGCTTTTAGGACAAGTGTCACGTTTTACTAATTTGCAGCAACATATAAAAGATTATATCTTAAAATTATGAATTAAAGAAGAGTTAGATTTCAGCTCGTTTCCTCTAATTTCGGACGACCGTTTAAACAAAGAAAATTTAATTTCTCAAAAACACGAAAAGTGAACTAATTTATTTACCATGAGAAGCCTTAGAATGCATTGATCATTAATTAATTGAAATAAGGAATTCCAATCAACAAAAGCTCAGTGCATCGATAGTAATCAAATATTTTCATGAAATACATTTCAAGTAATTAAAGTTATTGAGTTTATTAAAAAAAAAATATTTTTTTTTCATTTATAACATATCGGATTCGCGCATAAAAGTAGAAGAAGTATTTACTCCAAAATGTATTTTTTAAACTATTTAATCAATCTTCTTCAAACGATCACCCTTTTAAAAACAATAGCACATTTGCATCATTTGGTAAACGTGACGCGAAACACGAGTACACAATTCAAACACAAATTCTAGCACGCCATATATTGCTAATAAGACTGTTTCCACATCCTCCAACAATTTCTACCAGTCTAAGGAGCAATCCTCTACGGCCTAAAGTATACTCGTACTGCTAAGTATGATTAACCGTAAGAGCATCGGATAACAAAGAAAGGGACGGGGTCGGACTGCAGCTATCCGTAGGCTGCTCACGTAGACGCACGCACGTGAAGGCTTGCGTTTTCGATCGCGTCACGTTTTCTAGGAACGAGACGACTGCACGTGCTCTAGTTGGCTGCTGCCGTTACAATTTCGGCAGGAATGGCACTTGAAGCGAGCTGCGCGGAGCTTCGCTTTGACTATAGTGCGTGCATTATTAAGGCTGAAGGAGGGATGCTCGAGGAAGTAATTAATGATTGTTTGCGGAAGTTGGTAAGCTCGATGAATTGTTTGGCTTGTAAATAGAGTGTTGTTGGGAAAGTCTTAATTTTTTGCTTGCTGGAAGAGGGAATTATTTGTGTTATCTGTACTGAATTTCATTAGCATTTCGTATTCTTCGGTATAAGAAATTCAGTAATTAAGTAAAAAAATAAGTTAATAAATAATAAACTCTGATCGTTCTAATTAAAGTCTTGAATTTTTCATGAAAATTCTGATTTTAGCTACATTAATTGTAAAGTAGTTCAATTAGATCCTATCAGAGCTTACTTAATTTTCCATCCGAAATCCAATACCATACAAAAATATGAATAATATTAATAGCACATCTTTGATAAAAGTTCTCCTTACGAAATCTACAGTGACGTGTGTCTCCTTGAAATTGGGAAATTTTTTTGCGTTCTCCATGACCTCCGACTCGACATGTACCCCAGCGCACTCAACGTCAATTTTCGGCTTATGCACCGAGACAAAGCCGAGACGACGCATGTCACGCACGCCCCAGAAGATCACCTCCATACGGTAGCTGGCCATGCGCGGTCTTATATCCTTGGGTACGCGGTACGCACGGTCCGCAGATGTGTCGTCGTCGTTGGCGTCCAGCGGTAGATTATCCGAGTCTTTGTCGCCGATCTGCGTTGAAAGTTCTTTTTTAGAAGTAAGTTACTCTTTCTACGAGCTAACAGCTAGTCATTTGTCAGTTGGAAATGTGTGATAATTTCTAAAAATAATTGTATGATACGCGATGCCTTACTATACCTGATTGCTTCTACTTCTAATGACAAGTAGATCCAGTCGTACATGGTAAGACAGAGTGTTTAACAATTTATTACATATCTAACGCATTTATTTAAAATTTTATTCTAAAATATTTAACAATAATTAATTCCATCTCTCGTATTAAACTTAAATGGGATTTTATTTAACAAAAAGTTCAATCAAACTAATATAGGATTGTACAATTGCTTTCATGTCTGCAATGTACCTATTGTAGTTGCAGTGCAATCAACGCGATTGTGATGTTCGTTAGTATGAAAACTGCTATTTTTTGTCTTGACTTTTTCAATTTTTACTCTCGCTTATTGGCCGATTGAATTTTTTAAACAGTGCTCTATTGATTACATTCGGAATAATACTGTTATCAATCTTCAAATGCATTTTGATAGAGTAACATAAAATTGTGTATGTAAGGTTTATTGTCAATCATGCGAGTAGAAATGTACAAAGCGTAACGTAATAAAATCCGAAATGTTACATTTATTAATAACCCAATGTGTGCCATTTGACGGTTGCATTTCTATACGTTTCCAGAATATTTCATTAAATGCTACATTTGATTTATCAATTTATTTCCGATTGAAATAAAAGTGAACTGCGATGCAGTATATTAATTAACATTTAAAAAATTAATAAAAATATTTCGAATTTCAAATTTTGAATATAGAAGGAATAATTGATGGTAATTGAAAAACACGATGGAATCTAAAAAACATACTTTTGTATTGTAATTTGTTTGATCCTTTTTAAGTCTCGTATACATACAATTGTCAAAGATATTTTATTATAAGCATTTCGAATATTACAGAAATGATAGAAAGTTCGGAATTGTTCATCGATAAAACGCAATAAAACACTTGCAGTCACTCAGATTCCAGCTTTTCCTATATAAAATTTCATCCAATCTTCTCTTTCTCGCACTCTAGCTCCCAACCAATATCAATATCCCTCTCGGTCCCTCCACCCAGGCGAAAAGCCGCGCAGACAGAAGCCGTAAAAGCCCGATTCCGCTTCTTTATTTTTCCAAAACACGGAAATCCACCCAGCGGCTCGCACTCTCCAAAAAGAACTCATAAAAACGCGCGCGGCAAAAATGGAAAAGTTACGCGCACGGAGGAATACGGCCGCCCGCGCGCAAGTCTTCCGATATCGGCGAAAATCGCGCATCCGTGGAAAAATCGTTGTCTGACCTCGATGAGCTCGAGCGCGGCGAGGACTGCTCCATCGAAATCGCCCGTCGCGGTCAGCTTGCTCCTGCCGGCGAATCTGTGCCAGCGCAGCTTGGCCGGAAAATCCGGTGGCGAGTACGTTTCCGTGTTGAGCTTAACCAGCGGCGTGGCGATGCACCTGCCGTACAACTGCAGGCTGGTCTGCGCACCGAGCCGACGTGGGTTTAGAGAAAGAGAGGGAGAGAACGGTTAGAGCTTTCCTCGGCCGGGGGATTTGCGGTCTTTTTTTCAAGATTGACAGAGTAAATCTATGGGGATTGGGAAATTTTCTGTTCTTTTAGAGACGTGTAAAAATTGGCGGTGCTAGTGGAAAAGAATGATTCGATGTTCTTGTGGGCATTGGCAGGAAATAGCAGGATGTTGATTATGTAACTTTTTTCTGACTTTATGATTTATTTCATTGTTAAATGCAAAATTAAAATCAATATGATTACGATAATTATATGATTATTTTGAATTAATATCTAAATATCAAATTTTTTAATGTAACAAGTTCAAATTTGAAAATTTTTATAATAAACCTTATTACTTAAAAAAGTGAAAAATTAGAATTAAAAGTCTATGGAAAATGAATGTATGTAACAAAAGCATATACTTACAAAACAGTCCTTATCCAAAGCCTCTAACACAACTTTTGGTGGATGATTTTTCACATGTTCCCGCACACCATAAATATCGATTGGTGGAAACAAGAGTGTCTGATCCCAAAATGGATCAAGTGTCTGTTTGATGGCCTGCGTTTGCCAGTTTTCGTGGAAAAGCGGACAATTAGAATAATTATAAAGGAGGAAAACATATAAGATGATATGAATTAAAAAAAATAATAAAGAAACGTTAGGGTTCACATTAAAATTTATAATTTAATAGAAAAAGAAATTAACTGATTTTATTGTTAAATATCTTTTATCGTTTTAAACTATTTTCAATATTTATTCAAAACAATTTTTTTTATTTTAATTTTAAAAAATTGAATTTTAGTTACAATGCAAATTCTTCACGTTATCTTTCTGAAATATCAGTTTTACCAAGAAGACTTGGTAACATTTTTTCCCTTTGAAAACTTACTCTAGTGGTCATAGTGTAACCTTGAAAAATGACACGTAGCATTGGGTCGAGTAGACCAGAGGAATCCATTCCAGGTTCGAATCTCCCTTGAAATATATGTGCTCTCAGCTGGAATTTCTGAAAAATTACTACATACTCTCATTTTTCTTTTCCACGGGTATAATTTTGAAAAATACTATGTAATAAAATTCAAATAATGCTAAAAAAATTATATCCAAATAGTAATTTTAAATTAAAAAATAGTAATTCTCTTGAGAAATGTATTTAATTACATAAAGTTATTGGTTAACTACATATATTTATTAAAGTTTTATCATGAAGTTCTCCAGATTAATTTTTTTATAAAGTTTTAAAAATAGCTGGGTAAATTAAAAGAATTATTTTAAATTAGACAGATGTATTTAATTTAGAATAACCTTGTTTAAATATTAATTTTATTTAAGGATTATGTTTTAACTTAAAATAGTCATTTTAATTTAAGAGGATTTTTTTAAAACTATATGTGAGAATAATTATTCAAATATATATTAAAATGTATTTTCGAGAACGCGTAAAAACATTAATTTACACTATCGGATATAAAAAATAATAAATATAAACGATTGATTAATATTTTTACTTTACGTTTAAATATTCAGTTTATAACTTTGACAATGCATACTCCACGATATCATGATTTAAGAGTGGAAAGGTATTCTTCGTAACTCACAGAACGACAACAGCAATTAATTAGCATTTTGGATTCACACTCACGTTCGGGTAAGCCCAAAGGGAAGTGTTTATAATGTTGACCAGAGAGTCTAATGCGTATTGGTTAAACATCTCGCGATTCAATTTGAATTAACTGAACTGTGAGCGGGTTATTACGCGACCTGCAAATGCGTTTGCGGTACACATATGCCGAGAGTTTATTGACCTATTAATTCACATTATCACCACTTATATTGCGCTTGTACAATACAAATGCATTAACATTTTTGCCTATTGTCACAACTCAAAAGAAGAGATCAGAATTTCCGAAAAAAGGCTTTAATGGTTAAATTCTGATACTTGAAAATCAAATCTAGGGTTTTTCTTATCGAGATATATTTATATATTATTATTATTAGTTTATAATATCTAATCTCAAATATGAGTGATTTTATGAAAAAATGATGTCTTTTTTATTAGTTAGGGTATTTTAAATATTTGTGTTATAAGTATCAAAGAAGACAATAGAACATAAGAAAAACTTTAGTTTAAGTTTTTTGTTAAAAAATATTCATTCTTTTAAAATTTATATTTCAGTTTGGTTATATTAAAATGGTAGTAAATGACTCAATTTAATTGAGAGTATAAAATATTTATAATCTATCATGTTAAAATATTTTACAAAAGAATCTTTGTCTTTTTAAGTTATATTTTGCCACTAAGATAATGTAGCAGAAATATTTTCTTAAAAAGTACACATTATTATTTTATTAAACTCGGTTCTTAAATATTATCACAAAAATTAGATAAACGTATTTAAAAAAAACTTAAATAAAATCAATCATTTAACAAAATTTTTTTCGATATTTTAGATTTTGCTGTTTATTATTATTGCACCATTGTCAATTTTTATTTGTGTCATTCTAAATGATTTTAACAACGAAAAAGAAAGTAATAAAAAATTCACTAATTCAAACGCTCACCGAAGGCTTATCATACTCCAAGAAGCGCGGAAAAACATCCAGTCTACCCGCAGCGAGCGCGTCATCTATCTTATACCCCGGCGGTAGCGAGCCCCAGCAGGCGCTCGCGAGCTTAGCATTGCCCAGCCAGAGGAAGAGTGCGGCTCACCAGCGCGGCCAAGAAACAGATTGAGTCTGATGCCGCAGTCGCGGCCGCGCTCCTGTCGCTCTTCCGCGAAGATGACCTGTCGGGCTGGTAGTCGGGCGTAAGCCAATCGGCGAGAACCGCTAAGCATCCAGAGGAAGATGTCTGGTAGACTGTGTTGAGGCTAGGTTTGAGAAAAGGGATTCTTATGATTATAAGAATATAGAGCTTTTTTTTTAGAATATTGCGAATGCGAATTTCGAATATGTTGAGTGAATTTGTGAAATTATTTTAGCAATAGTAAATAATTTTATTGATATATGGAATCATTGATGGATGCTAAATCGAAAATGTTTAATTGAAGCAATAAAAGGCTCTGAGTGATATTGCCAATATTGAAGTTGTTTTAATCAAATCCACTGTTTGTACTAATCATAAATCACTACTACTGACGGTTTCTATACACGACTGTGTTCATTAATATAAATTCAATAACCAATTAAAGATATCCAAAAACTTACGTCCTCGCTTAGATTCTTAATTATATGCAGATGCCTGTAAGCATGAAGCATGGCGATTCTCAGATAGCGATTGTCCACAAGTTCACCGTTCGTCTTGACTCTCTTGACGATCTCTTCTATTTCCCTTCTACAGTGA
>JAPYZB010001060.1:0-18201 GCA_030522745.1 Eupelmus kiefferi | reverse complement strand
ACATTTCCACCCTGTTTTATAAAATACGCTCGAAATGCTCAACTTTCTTTGCCAATTTTAGGCATGGAAAAGGGCCTATTTCTTGCGCGTGTTGGGAAAAGTTCTTTTGCGCTCGCTGGAGAGGCCTTTATACGCCCACTCCGGATATTTATTTTAAAAATGGCATTTAAAGGATATATATATATATATATATATATATATATTCGTGATTTTTTACGCATATTATTTTAAAAATGACGTATGTGTAAAACTATTTTTGAGAACGTTTTTACACGTTTATTATTTCAAAAATGACGTAAAAATACAATTCTTGATATCATTAATAATTTTATTTTAAAATACTCTTTTATTATTACATGTAATGTACGTTTGCACATTCTAAACCTGAAAAAAATTGTGCCGAAGAAAACATTTTGGATACGCTTAGTAAACGTTTGTATATTCCAGCCAGTAAAAAATTGTGCCGAAGAAAACGTTTTCAAAACGTTTCAGAAACGTTTAGACATTTTGACCAACTTATATTCTTGTCGAGAAAACGTTTTCTAAACGTTTTTAAAACGTTGGAAAACGTTTGCTTAATTGTCCCAATTACAAAATTTGCGGACATATATCACGTTTTGAAAACGTTATTAGAGCAGGTAGCTATTGAATATTAAACGTATGTATGTGGATATGTACATACATACGTGCAACTTTAGCGATTATTACCTTTAGCGATCTACAAAATGCAATAAATTATTACAATTTTGATGCTTTTTTAGATGCGTTTCTATTAATTCTTTTTCTTGATATATTTTCTTGATTTTAAAAGTAATCCATATATAATATAAATTATTAATTGAATTACGATATTAATAATGAAACCGTGACTTAAATTGAAAATTCTGTACATAATAATAAACTGGAAATTCAAGCTACCTATAAGCTTTATTATTTATTAAGAGGTCATCGGTCACATTTTCACGCAACCATTAGTTCTAGTATAATAAAAATTCAAATAAATTTCATTGAATTTATAAGTCTAAAATACATTTTGTAAACATTCCACTATTTTTCAAAGATTAATTTATTTTATTTATGTTTTTAGCTACTAAGATAATTCATCGCATAAATACAATATAAAATTTATATTTTAAATGCATTAAAAAAATGAAGCAATATATCTATACAACATGTATTTTGTAAATATAAATCGAGATTTCTTATTAATAATCTTTACAAAATTAAGGAATGACAATGGCCTATATTACAAACATACATTTTATTACTACCCTAGCGGAAATAGAGTTTGTAAATAACTGGGAATAATGGGAAATAATCGGAAATAACTATTATAAAATGTTTAAATTGAAACAAAAATAACAGTTAATTCCCGTTATTTCTCATTATTTTCAGTTATTCCCTATTATTTCCCGTTATTTGCAGTTGTTTCTAGTTTTGTTGTGATAAAATTAGTTTTTCTCTATATATCATTATAAAAAATGAAAATAACGGAAAATAACTGGAAATAACGGGAAATAACGGGAAATAACGGGAAATAATTGTTTCTGGTGTTTAATTTTTAAAATTATTATTCGACAAAACTGGAAATAACGACGGGAAATAACTGAAAATAACAAGAAATAACTGAAAATAAAGGAAAATAACTGTTATTATATTGTTTCAATTCACACATTTTATAATAGTTATTTTCCGTTATGTACATTTTCTTTTTTCCGCTAGGGGTATATAATCACTAATTTGGCTTAACCAACTAGCATAATTACTTAGATTATTAAATTTTTTAATCTAAAGAATATCTACTTCGTTAAATTTATCATCACAATTACATTTGCACTCTTCATTATTCGGCAAAACTTGTACATTATTTGAATGCTTATCATCAAAAATTTCAAGTATAACAAAATGAAGATTTTTAAATACACCTGACAGCGAACTTGTACTAATCGTCGTGATAGAATTATTCTGTAAATACACGTGCTTCAATTCAGCATAATTTTCTACGTATTGAAGTTTAACGTTATCGAGATTTCTCAATTCATTTCCATTAACAAACAAACTCTTTAATTTTACCAACGGTCTCAGCCAATTATCCGGAAAACTCGTCAGCCTATTGTTAGACAGATCAAGATGCTCCAATTTATTTTGATAGAAAAACGCGTTCTCCTCTACATGCTTAATTCTATTATTGCTCAAATCGACAGACCTTAGATAGATATTCGCGGAAAAAGACTCACTCGTCACGACTTCCAAACGATTATCCGGCAGCCACAAAAATTCCATCGACTTCAAGCCATAGAGATCCGGCATCTCGGCCATTGCATTGTCCCTGAGCGAGAGATTGCGCAGAAACTTCAGATACTCGAACGTGTTTTTATGAATGATACCGATTTTATTGTGCGACAGATCCAGGTTCACGAGGTGTTTGGCATCGTTGAAGGTGTCGGGCTCGATGCTCATCAGTCCGTTTCTCGCCACAGACAGAATTTGCAGCTTAGTCGCGCCTTTCAACAAAAGAGCCGAGTCTTGACTGCAGGACTCGCCGCAGAGACTACCGATCTCATTGTCGTCGAGCTGTAACACCCGCAGAGAGGACAGTTTGCTCGCGTTTAGGCTGCGAATACCATTATTCGAAAGATCCAGGAGCTGCAGATTCTTGGGAGCATCTTCGAGGAAGGACAGATTCGAGTTGCCGAGGTGATTCGATGACAGATATAGGTGCTTGAGTTTAGGAGCGAATGCGAGAGAGGTAACTTCCTCGAGGCTGTTGTTACGAAGGTAGAGAAAAGCCAGACGCGGAAATTCATTGATAAGGGAAAAGGATGAGTTTTCGGTGAGTTTGCAATTGCACTCGTCGAGGTATAAAGTGCGCAGCTGCGAGTGTCCTGCGAGATCGGAGAAATTCGCCAGAGAAAATTTGTTTCGAGCGAGATTTACGTACGTTAGGTCAGGCATAAGCTGGAAGGCGGTAGGCGATAAGTAGGTGATCTCGTTATCTTCGAGGCTGAGGCAGTTCACATCGGAGGCGTTGACGAAGTCTGCATCGATGTAACGCAGTCCGGAGTTCTGGAGGTTGAGAAACATGTTATTTTCGACATCCTTGCAGTTTCCATCTGCCGATTGAAATTGGTCGCCTAGCTTCTGCGGCACTGTCACGATGATCTGAGCACTGTTGGCACATTGGCATCTATTGACCTCCAGAAGGATGCTAATGGTAAGGACTAAGAGTGCTTTGCTTATCATTGCGGATTGTTTATCTAAAATTACACAATGCTATAAGTGCAGGAAGAAATAGGATTTTCTTTTTTCGAAAAGATAGCAAAAGTTGATACTTTAAAGAAAATTATAAGCAAACGAACACTTTCGTAAAAAAATTTTTTAAACTGAATAAAAATATTTATAATTAATATATTTTACTCACTAATAATGCACTTGAATTATAAGTGATGCCTGTTGCTAACGTAAATTTAGACTAACTTTGAGTACACTGACTTTCTTCAAATAGCTCGATTTACGGACATTTGATAACTTACCGTTCTTCTGAAAATGCAGTGCTGGCTATTAAATGTCAACCTAGCAAATTAAATAAAATATTTTCTGTATGTGTGTGTATTAAAACCTGTTCCGAACAATAATTATAATTTTATTTTGTATGAATATTTTTAATTTAAATAATATTTTACTTTCCACGGCTGAACATTTATTATTATTAAACAATTTTTAACTCAGTTTTTCAGCGCTCGAAAGAGAATGGTTGAATGAGTTATGCGATTTTAAATTATATATTTCTTACAGAATTTTTTTTTAATAAACAAAGTTTATTTTAATAATTATTTTAACCAACTATAAAATTATGAATCAATAAACTAAAAATGTATTTTTAATAAAACAACATTTTATATATTAAAGATATTTATTAGGACATTATAATTCGAAAAAAACATAAAATTACAAATACTTTCATCATAACTATACTTCATAATAGTATTATAATATTCAGTAGTTGATACTTTTAATACTCAAAAGTATTTTCAAATTATCTAGTGCCAAATCCAGTATAGAAAAAATTCATATGAATTCTTCTTCACTATGTAATGTAAATTTAATTATATACATGTGCTTATAAAAACTTAATTACGTTATAAATGAAAATCTTAACATTAAAGACTATTTTATCCTTAATAATAACGAACTCTATTTAATAGTAGCTTTGTGAAGCAGGGCACTTTTCGACGAAATCATAATCTTCATTCAAATATATTGTTACATTATTGGGAACATTTAACAGTGCTTGAGCATGAATAAATTGTATTTGCTTTGATAAATATAAATTTTTTAGTATTGAAGTCTTGCTTAATGCCAAATTGTCAAAATCTGTTAAATTATTCTTTGCTAAATCTAAATCTTCTAAATTAATCATTGGAATCATCCAATTATATGGCAAAACTGTTAATTTGTTATTAGAGAGTGTTAACACTTTTAAATTTGAAAGTCCGTTGAAAGCCTCTGCATCAATGTCAGATATTTCGTTTTCATGCAAGAATAAAAATTTGAGTTCTGGCATTTCAATAAATGTACCTTTCGAAATACTTTTTATTTGATTGCAATTTAATTTAAGGGATTCTAGTTTAGGTTTTTTACCTATCATTGTAAAAATATTAATTCTATTTTTTTCCAATATCAAAGTTTTTAGATTATGCAATTTATTTAGAGTGCTAAATGAAATTATTTCTAAATGATTACTTGAAAGATTAAGGAATTGCAAATTTTGCATACTATCAAGCGCACCTTCTTCAATATCCTGAATTGCATTATCAGATAAATCTAAATATAAAAGAGACGTTATATTTGAAAATGTCGAAGATGAGATTTCACTTATCAAATTTGATGGCAGTGATAAATACTCAAGACTAATTAAATTTTCAAAATTAATATTGTATAAACGTTTCTCGTAAGAAGTATCTAGAAAAAGTTGTTTTAAATTTTTTAAATTTTTTAATGTTAATGACTCTAAATTGTGACCTGTGAGATCTAAATATTCTAAACTTTCAGGTAGCCAATCAAAATTATCTTCTGAAAGTCTGCCGTTTGAAAGATATAAATGAGTGAGGGAAGGAAAAGAATCTTTTGATGCTATGATTATACAAATCGCATCAATATCTCTTAAAAAAATTTTACGGAGTTTTGGATAAAAACCGGTAATTCCTAATCTCAAGTAATAATTATAAAAAAATCCATCTAACATAAGAATTTCTAAGTTGTAAAAATTATTATTGTTAAAAATATAATTCAAGTCAAATGAATTATTTGATATTTCCAAAAACTTCAAATTAGGCAAGTTATCAAAAGCACTAGAACTTAAACCTTGTATTCCATTGTTATGAAGATCTAAACATTTTATTAAAGGACTAGAAACAAAATTTGTGTCAATCGTGTATAATTTAAGATTATTAAAGTTGAGAGTAACACTTTGCTCGGAACAAAGCAGATCATATTCGCTATTCTCATCTTTGGCTGCGGATGTGAATTCGATTTCTCTTCCCTCAGAACTTAGCAATGCCGTCATTACTAGAAGTAGAAGTTTAAGTGACATTGTAGTGACTTTCCTATAAAAAATATAACAGTGTTATTATAATATTTAAAGTATCTAATTGTAAATTATAACTATGATAAACTTTATTTTATTTTGAGAAGCTGAAATAATATAAAATAATAAAATTTAAGTATACATATATAAACGTGAAATTAATTTTTTAGAAGTTATTAATTTAAATTTAAAATACTTCTTAAATTTTGATACGATCAAATCTAGGATCTTTCAAAATATTTTTATTTTTTGAAGGAGAGTACTTGTGTTATTAGTGAAAAATCAATGTACATACATCGTTTCGAGTTATCATCACTATAGTGAAAAAAACTCGTTAAAAGTTAATATTATCATTTTAAAAAGTACGTTAAATCTTCTCATATAGATTTTATTCTCAATAAAAGTGATCACTGTGGAGTGCTTTTTACTAGGGACGGAAGAGCCCCATCGTTAGAATACTTTATATTTGAATGCTATCAATTTAGAACCTCTAGAAATTTAGAATTAAATAATAATGAATGTTATAATGATTTCGAAATATAATTGGAGAAAAGTCAATTTATTCTTATTAATAAATTTAGAATTTAGGGAAGTGTTGACATTTTTTTTATGTATTTAAATATATTTTTTTTATTAGAATGCTTAGATATACGATATAATTACAAGATTGCAAGCTATACCTTATAATTATAATTAAAATTTACAATATAAATATATAGTTGATAAGTTAATGAAAAGAAGAGCATAACAATTTTGATCATAAAAACTGTCTGTTATGAAAAATAACCTGCTCTCACGTCATCGCGGCTGCTCTCGCGTGCATACAACGCTTTAGTAAAATTGCTGTATCTTAGCCATTTTCTATTAAATTAATCTGAAACTTTCAGACAATTTTCTTTGAATCATGCATGATGAACAATTTTGCCGTTGGAAATTTTTTCAGACTTAAATTTTCTAACACACTTTTTGTCGCTGAATTTGTACGACTTCATAAAATGCTGGCTATTAATTTTCGTTGAATAAATAAACAAAAACGGTTAAATATTTAACTTTTTATGACCTTATCATCTTTATTAGATCTATATCAGATGCGACTCTGTGTCAAAAATCACAAACAAGAAGATTCATTTATATTTTCCAAAGTTAGAAGAATAGGAAATAGTTATTATATGGGCATCAGAAGGATTTCAAACTTCTCTAAAAAGTTAAAAATAAGAATTGACTATTACAATGTGGTATAATTGTAACTTTTCGGAGTCGGCGCCAAATTTACAACTTAATCATCTATAATCACAAACTATCACGAATGTATTACACTGTTATACGTACGTTATATAGAATCAGTAAAAACTCGACTGGAACAAATAACAAATAATTCTCGCTTTTAATTCACGAAAATGCAATACACTTTCATGATATTATTTTCACACTAAACATGCAATGTTGAGTAATAAATATAAATAATTAACCGTAATAAATCATTACGCGATTTAATTTGGCGCCGACTCCAAAAAGTTACACTTATACCACATTATAATAGTCATTATTTTTAATTTTTTAGAGAAGTTTTAAATCCTTCTGATACCCGTATATAACTATTTTCACATTTTTTGAAGTCGGTTATATTTTTTTCTAAAAGTTTTTTTTAGATTAAAATAAATAAAAAATACATATATTTTTTTAATATGTACTAAACTTACATTTTTTATGTATTGAGTTAAAACTTTCGATCATTACAGAATGACTGCAACTGTGCAATAAACCATGAGCAAAGCTTCGATTCCATATTTATACAGAACCGATAACTACAGTATAAAGGGATACTTTGTATCGGGAATTGGATCTATATAGAGATAGTATGAAATGAATTTGAAGCATTCATAAGTTTAAAATATTTTAAAATATATTGTTGAAAAATAACTGAAAATCGACTGCTCTAAAGATAAAATAATCTTAGTATGGTTCATTAACGTTTTAATGAAATATTCTTAAGATAATAATTATTTAAATTTCTTTTTTCAAAAAGTAATTACATATAAAATATTAAAAATATATTAAATGAATGTAGGAAGCCAAATAATAACTCTCTATATTTAATGTACTATATTAATATTTATTTTAAAAAATTGTTAATAGTTTCTATATTATTTTATTCTGATTTGCCATAGATGTTTAATATGCGACTGCTTAGGACAGACTGCCTCTCGGAAAGGCCTAGGTAGAACTGCTTGGCTCTGCGACGTATTCCGACGTCTTCTAAAAAAATGGATACACTCATAAAACCCTTGAGCATTTGCAACCTCATGTGTTGACCACCCGCTCACGTTTGGACTCGCTGCACCTATATACAGTTACTTTGTTTTTACTCGATGCTTTTACTCCCTACATGAATAAGATTGATCAGTATATCTACATATTTATTTCTTATTTTTTTTTATTTTTTAGTACACTGAAAGAAAAATTTTTGATTCAAATACCTAAATATTTTCTTTAATAATTCTAACAATAGGTAATTAATAAATAATTCAAATAGATATTTATTAAACTCAAGTATATATTTATTTAATGGACCATTATTTCTCTGTTAGCGTTCTGATTAAAAATGGTAGGTATCATTTAGTAGACCATGCACGCATAATTTATAGCAATATCCGAATTTCAAATATACGCATCGAAGTTTTATTAATTGGAGCAAAAAGAAATTGCAAGCTCTCAGATACAACGAAAGAAAATATACCACTCCAACATAAAAATTGAAATTCGTAGAAGGAATTGTAGCCATTAATTTTTGTGTTGATAAAAACATTAAAAAATTTTTAGTCTAACGCTTTTCTGTCGAAGCTAATTATATATTTTCTCATTTCTGTATATCGAATTTTAATTATTATAAAAGTTATTGTTAAAATGAGGATTCTACTTTTTGGTAGTCGAATATTATCTGGAAGCAAAAATATATAGAAACATTATTGACAAAAAGTCGCATTTTTCAAAACAAATAAGTGGCCATAGTTAAGGTAGGAGTAAAGTAATATATCCACCTCGGAAGAAAAGCCGGTTATTCCTTCAAAATTTACTTTTGCAATTTTAAACTATTTATCATGGTAAAAACAAAATAAGCTAACTTTCGCCACTTGTAATCAGCATTTAAGATTAATTTTAAAAAAGTTTCGCTTAAAAATTCAAAAAACTTAAACAATAGTTCGTCGGACAAACTTGAACCAGCCGTAAAAAAAATGAAATGAACAGTACACTGCTGCCCATATTGCTTAAATTTTGTCCGATTATTTTTAAGCAAGATAATTTAATATACGCTATTGCTTATAGGCATATTACAAAGGCTTTTTAAAACGCTAACAGTTTCGAGCATGAAGATTGAGATTCATCTAATGATCATGAAGAATTCATATGAAATCATATTGTAACGTACAATGCTGATTCGATACATTATTTTAATTAGGAAAAGTTACATTTCTAATTCTAATTTTCAAAATTTAAAAACTCAGCTCTCCATAGCATAGCCGCCTTGGTTTCTTAGTTTCATTCGTGAGCTCTATTGCTTTACAATCTTAAACTTGCATAGACAAGAGTGCAACATTCATGAAAAAAATTTCTTATCATCGAAGTTATTCGATAATAAATATTCTTCTAGATCGAAGTTCTTCAGAACGGAAATCACTATGTCAATACGCCTTACATGCAGTTTTTACGAATATATAGGCACAGCAAACATGGAAAAATGCTTTGGCATTTGAAAGACGAGCTCGCCGAGTCGTTGATTCTTGGGGCTCGAACCATTCACGTTAGGGCCTTGAAATACGATCAGTGAATGCATTAGCCTGACATTCCAGAAATTCAAGTAATAAGTCCCCTTGCATTTAATTTGAGGTCGTCGCTCTTTAATCCTTCGATTTTTTTGCATAATTTTATGTTTCTTAAAGTATTCTACAAAGTAATATTTTTACTTATATCTATGAATGTAAATATTGTACAAATATATAGTAATTACTACCTTTCAAAAACTTGTTATTCAAATACATCATAGTAAACAAAATATTTACATTTTTAATATTTAAAAATACTAACACTTTGATTGCATTTAATTTCTTTAATTCATAAACTAAATTTATTAATAAATAATTTATTGAATTTATTAAAAAAGTAAATCAATTTAATAATAGCTATTTTCCTATAATAAATTGTATTAAATGAGATATTTTATTTTTAAAAAACTTTAAATATAAAACTAAAAAAATTAAATTGTTTGAAAGGAAATTATGAAAAAAGCGGTCTATTTAACGAACCAAAGATGTTAATTTTTATTAAAGGGCAGAGCACATATTATCCTCCTACTTTGAATTCTACTCTAGGATTTGAGGCCTTTAATACTCAAAAGTCCGAGTTAACATCTCACGGCAAGCGTCTGAGGTAGAGCAGCTAGTCGCCTTACTGACGAGCCCATGCTAGCTGCTCGGGACGAAACGCTTGATTTTTGTTTGGCAACCCGTATTTAAGCCTCCAAACTAAGAGGATAATATGTGCTCTGCCCTCTAATAAACATTAACATCTTTCGTTCGTTAAGTAGACCGCTTTTTTCATAATTTCCTTTGAAACAAAGCATCACAAACGATAGAGTCTTTGTCTTATAATAAAATTGTTTAAAATTATTCTAGATGTTTGAATAATTGTCATAAAATATATTCAAGTATTAAAAATAATATTGTCTATAGAATTTTGTATCTTTATTATAAATTTATCATATAACCATCGAGAACATGCTGAATAAGTATTATAGTTAAAAGAAGTATAAGTTAATACTATCACCCTAGCATATTAGCTAATGCTAGGGTGATATTAGATTAAATAAATTCTAATCTACAGAAAATTAATTTTAGTATTTTACTTTGCTGAAGCAGGGTATAAGCATTTTATATTTTAGAAAATTTATATCGATATTTTTTGTGAACATCATTTGTGCATATTTTTTTATAATAATATGCAAGAAAGCAGTAAACTTTTTATAATTTTATATTTTTATAGTAAATTTATTGAACAAAATTGTTACATACGTATATATTTTATATAAAAAAAAAACAAATACTTATATTGCAATATCATGATAAATATAAAAGTACAAATAAAGTTTTTAATTTTTATTTAATCATATTGGCAAGTACATACATATTGAACAGATTTTCGTACATTTTGTAATATGGAGGGTTTAGTGCAAAAGTGACAATCCATTTTAAAAAACTTTTTTTTTGATCGAAGAAAGATCTATATTACTGAAATTTCAACATTATAGTCTTAATTATCTTTCGATTATATGTATTGTTTAATATTATGCAAGTAAATGTATATATTTATCTTTAGAATTAAATATTATTTACCTACTTCTACACTTTCTTAAGAATATGTAAAAATGGACTTGGTCTCCTAATACACTGCGAACCCTTCTTACATCAAAGTAATAATAATACATTATTTTCTAATTTTACTTATTCTTAATTTATCTTATACAATATTGTTTTGATTATACCTAAATTTTTGTTAATTTATAATAGCGCCAAACATTATTAGTGTAAAGGAGTAAAAACGCACAATATAATTGATCGAGAAATGCTTTATATTTTATTCAGAATAACAAAAACGTCTTATTCGCTTTAGTGTCAGCAAGCATCTGACCTGTCTCGCAATCAACCTCAAAACCTTTTTTCTTTTTTTTTTGACAAATTTTGCGATTCTTCTATTTTTTTACAATTTGAACATTTCTATAAATATATACAAAATTCAAAATTACATACAATTCCAAACAAGTATAAACATTAACAATTTAAATTAAAAATTCCAACAATTTCAGCCATTCTCAAAAACAACAATATTTAAAATTAATAAATTAAGATTAAATTAAACTTTAATTAAATTGATCTATAACAATTAGCATTATCTTATATTAAATACAGTGTTCGACAAATTTGTAATCTGGATCTAATGATATTGTTACGTTTTCTGGAACCATCTCCAGTGACGTAGACTTAATGAATTTAACTTGTTTTGATAAATACAAATAATTTAACGGCGATACATCGCTTAATGCTAAATTTTCAAAGTTTACAAAGTTATTTCCTCTTAGATCTAAATGTTCTATACTTATCATAGGTAACATCCAGTTTAATGGAAGACTTGATAACATATTGTTTGATAATGTTAAAGTTTTTAAATTTTTTAATCCTGAAAACGCCTCTTGATCGATGTAAGAAATTTGATTATCATGTAAATATAATAACTCTAATTTAGGCATATTTAAAAATGTACCTCCAACTATGTTCGTTATGTTATTGCAATTCAAAAAGAGTGCTTCTAAATTCAATTTTTTTGAAATTGTAGGAAATACAGAAATATGATTTCCTTCCAATGCTAACATTTTTAAATTATCTAATTTATCAAAAATATCAGAGTCTATGTTGTTTAGATCATTTTTTGAAAGATTTAAAAACTGCAAGTTTTTCATATTCTGGAATGAGACATTTTCGATATAACGTATAGCATTATTAGATAAATCTAAAAATATTAATGAGTTTACGTTATTAAACGTTGATGAATAGATAAAGTTTGAAGAAGCCGATAAATACTGTAAATTTATTAGATTTTTTAAATTAATTCGTCTCAATCGTTGATCAACCGGGTTATCTAAAAATAGCCATTTCAAATTTTCTAAATTTTCAATATTGAAACTCCTTAATCTATGACCTGAAATATCTAAATACTCTAAAGAATGAGGAATCCATCTAAAATTATCAATAGAAATCTTAGTGTCAGAAAGGTATAAATGAGTTAGATGAGGAAAATTGACATTTGAAGAACTAGATAGTTGTAATGGATATTTAGTATTTCTAATAAAAAGTTTTTTGAGTTTTGGGTAAACATGATGCAGTTTGATATCGTAACGGTTATCGTAATCGGTTTTTTCTGAATGACTACTATCTAAAATAAGAGTTTCTATATTATTATAGCTGTTAGAAAATATATCATTTAAGGAAAATTGATTATCACTCATATTTAAATATTTTAAATTAGGTAAATTGATGAAAGCATTTACATCAATTGATTGTATTTCATTTTTACTTAGATCTAAACATGTAATTATAGGACTTGATAGAAAATTTTCTTTAATAAAATTCAAACTTAGATCAGAAAAATTAATTGTAACATTAAGATTATCACATATACGATCATAATCAGTGCTTTCATCTCTTGGATTTGGAAGAGATTCAAAATTTAATGAATGTGTCAGGCGAATTCCAATAATAAGAAAGAAATAGACTGTAGTTTTCATGGTAAACTAAAAATGCAATCTGAAACAAAATTAAAAATTTTTATTTTTTCTGTAAATATAATGTATGTAAAAATTTGCAAAGATGTTAAATATATCATAAAAAGTAAAAATTACATAAATAAAAAACAGATCGTAAATTTTGAAAATTGAATTTTCTATTCCTTTCTATACGTTAGTAAATTGTGTTTTTGTGTCCCAAACGGAGAAACTGTCATAATATATCGTACAATATTCAGAAATATGAAGATTATCGATAACTACCTATCCCATAAATATTATTTAATAGTATGTTTTAAACGACAATAGTTACTTTTAGCACAAAAATAAAAATGCGATTTTAAATATCTGGAACGTGATCGCATCTGTACTCGGTGAAGCTAATCGCGGGCCACGTTGTGACGAACATAATTTTTTGCTATTAAGCCGTAAAAGTGGATAAAAGTTAAATTATTACTATGCCGTAACATACAATTTTCTTTACGTATACCTGTTCATAAAAAATAAAAATTCTACTCGCGCCGAAATTACCAATAATTTGTCATTCCCGCGCTGGGATAAAAATAGGCATTTAATTGGCGGGGGAGTATGTAAAAAAACTTATTTGTGTTTATTATTAGTATGATAAAAACATTACATGAGATACTCTAAAGGATTATTTTTCCAAACAAAAATACCGCTGATCATAGTTAAAACATTATACCTTGAAAAAGTTAAAGATGGATTTGTAGAAATTTGTTTTCGGTGTATTTTAAAAGATGATTGAATTTTAATATAAGTATTATAAAATGTCAGTACTTGTTTTGCGAAGATATTTTATTTACGTGCAGATGTTGCGCATTTGTTGAGTGAAGTGTAACTATACGTTTTGAAATGAAGTTAATCAGTGAATTCTTGGTACTTATATTGGTGACAAAATGACGTGATAATTTGTATAGCGTCTATCTACAATCCATAGGTCAAAATGTCAATTAGAGGCACTTCAGTTATAGCAATACTGATATAATTATATAATTATTCAAACATTACTTCTGTAAGCAAAATTTAAACTTTAAAAAAATTTGTTATGCACTTGAAAGATTTTATCGACAGTAAATGAATTAATACCATATTTTAGACTTTGTTCAATAAAACTAAAATCACTGTATTTATAATTAAACACATTTTATTAATCTTGAATAATACTACTATTATAAAATGTTTGTAAAATTCAAGTTTTTTTTTAAGTTTACATTAAATAAATTATTAAAAAATTGTAAATAATGTAATTTTCAGACAAATATAATTAAATGAAAATAATTTCCTTATAAAATATGTTTTATTTATTTAGTAAACTAAAGAAATTATTTCTATAAAATATAAAGTAACGTTACAACTTTTTTTTCATTAATAAGAAAAATTTTTGTACATGTTTAACTCGCAATAATTTTTGTTTTTGTAAATTAAAGTTTAAGAAATAGATTGAACATAATTTAATCTTAACAATAAGATATCTTAATAATTGAATAATAAAGATTCATATATTTGAGCAAGTCCAAAAAGTAAATTCAATCTTTTTCATTTTTGACGACATTCTTTCTTACCACATTAATAATAAATTGCAAATTTTTTTAATTTTCCTCTATAATAATTTTAATTGAAATTAAATTAAAAATAACAACTGGTTTAATAATCGATTTCTTACAATACAATATTTTACAATATTTTAAATTAAATTAAATTCAATATATCATCATCACTATCGACATTATCACACTCGCATTTACAGCTTTCAATATCAGACTCATTTCGTTCTAAATTCGCCGGCTGTCCGACGTCAAGAAATTCGATCGTAATATTAGGAACGTTTTTAAAAGCGGTGTACATAAAACCCGTGTGTATATTCGTGATCGGATTGTTCTGAACATAAACCTGTCTCAGTCTACCAGCATTCCTGACGCTACTAAGCTGCAAATCGATGAGCCTCTTGAACCTGTTACCCTCCACGTGCAAAACTTGCAGATTATTCAGCCAGTATAACCACATGCTAGGAAAAACCGTCAGCAAATTGTTCGAGAGCCTCAGCTCCGCCAGATACATCTGATCCTCGAACGCGGAACTCTCTACAGTCCTGATCTTGTTATTGCTCAAGTCGATGAACCTCAGTCCCTTCAACCGGCAAAACGTCTCGTTCTTCACGATCTCCAAACTGTTGTTAGCCAACGTCAGAAACTGCAACGATTCCAGACCGCACAGGTCAGGCATCTCTCTCAGCAGATTGCCCTGAAGCGAGAGGCTCATTAAAGATTTGGTATTCTCGAAGGTGCCGTTGCTAATGCTGTCGATCTGGTTGTGCGACAGATCCAGCTCCCTAAGCTTCTCCGCGTCGTCGAAGGCATCGGACGCGACGCTCGTCAATCCGTTCCTCGTCACCGACAGTATCTCAAGGCTGCCGGCCGCTCCGAGCACGAGGGCCGAGTCGTCGCAGCTGGACGCGCCGCAAATCGCGCCGATCTTATTATCGTCGAGCCGTAATTCTCGCAGCGAAGCCAGCTTGCTCGGGTTCAGGCTGCGAAGGCCGTTGCTCGCTAAATCCAGCACCTGCAGGCTCTCTGGCGCGTCGTCCAGGAAGGTCAGCTCCGAGTCCCCTAGGCTGTTGGACGACAGATACAAGTGCGTGAGCTTCGGGGCGAAGGAGAGCGAGGCCAGCTCGTTGAGGCTGTTGTTGCGCAGGTAGAGATGCAGCAGACGTGGAAACGTGCCCTGCAGCTTGAAGGTCGAGGCCGAGTCGGCGCTCTGGTTGTCGAGGATCAGCGTGCGCAGCTGGGAGTGGCTGCTGAGCTCGCTGATGTTCGCCAAGGAGAGGTTGTTTTGGGCGAGGTTCACGTAGAAGAGGTAGGGCGTGAGGCGGAAGGCGTTGGGCGAGAGGTGCTCGATCTCGTTGTCCTCGAGGCTTAAGCAGCTGATGTTCGGGCTGTTGACGAAGTCGGAGTGGATGCGCTGCAGGCCGACGCTACGGAAGTTGAGGGATAAGCGGCCGCGCATGTCGTTGCCAAAATGGGGTTTTGGGGTTTTGATTCCTGGGGCGTTGAGGCCGTGATGAGCGTGCTGGCGGTTGTTGAGCGATGGGAAGATAGGAGAACGATGAGCGCGAGGAGCGTTTTGTAGAACATGGTTGCCGATTTCTGAAATTTGAATGGATAAAATTAGAGTTTTGCGATGATGCAAATGTGATGCAAATGCGATGATTGGTAAATTATTATTTTGTTTAGAACTATTTTTAATTATCGTCTGTACGAAGTTTTATATGTTCATATTAGTTTTTTCATTTTCACTTTTAATTAAAGGTAAATAAAAATATAAAAATTTATTTCATAATAGAATTTAATTAAAAATTTGTTTATATTAAAAAATAAAAAAGGAAAGTTTAGATAGATAGAAACTGTATTAAAGCAAGTCTTTAAAAATATTCTAATTTTATACAATATATTTACTTGAAACGAATAAAAATGAATCAACGGGCTACACTGACAAAACAAGGTCTTTATTTTATTAACGACGTTTCGGCTACATTTGTGGTAGCCCTTTTCAAGTCAAAATTATAAAATACAGACGTTATTTATTAGTTACATTGTAAAAACAACGAGTCGATGTATACATCGTGACAGTTACAGACAGTTATTTGTACTGACTAATTTTTAAGTTTTGACTCGTTGTTTTTACAATGTAACTAATAAATAACGTCTGTATTTTATAATTTTGACTTGAAAAGGGCTACCACAAATGTAGCCGAAACGTCGTCAATAAAATAAAGACCTTTTTTTGACAGTATAGCCCGTTGATTCATTTTTATTCGTTTCAAGATCATGACTGTGAGTCGATTCAATTGAAAATTTCTTATCAATATATTTACTGTATTTTATTGATGTTTCTTAAAAATATTGAATCAAATTTTTCTGGAAAAGGAGCACGAGCGATTTTTGCTCGAAAAATAACGTATACAATTTTTTACACATTGCGCGTAAAGTATAAATACTTAACAGTTTTTCGCGATCAAATTTTTATAAAAATCCTTTATGTCAAGGAAATTTATTTTATGATACTCCGTGCGCAAAGCTCGATTTCGCGCATCACGCTCGACAAACAAAGCGTATGCTAAATCTCGCTTTGTGCACGTCGTATATAAAAAAATACGGTTCGATACATGAGCGAGGAAGTGATTTCAACCTCGTGTGGCCTTTTCACCCTCGCTTTGCTTGGGCGCAAACGTCCACGCAAGGCTGAAATCACTTTCTCGCACTAGTATCGAAATGTACTATATATAGTAATGATGATGAGTAGAAATCTGCAAACACTTAATTTTCGTAATCAATAATTAAGAACTATTCCAGTAGTAATTAAACCTATTTGAATACGTTAATTTAATAGTATTAATTTTCTAAAGCCAAAATGTATTTCTAATTTATCATATACAATGATCATTATCTTATTTCAAAAAGGGACAAATATTTTTTATTTAAATTGAAATAAATTGTTTGATAAGAAGTTGTACAAATTACTTACCAAGTAGTGTCCACTGGGAGCAAGCACTTAGACTGATGTCTGTCCACTGGGAGCAAGCACTTAGACTGATGTCTCAGAGAAGTAGCTTGATTCTACTTTACTTGTCTTTGATATTTTAGCATTTATATAGAATGCTACGCTAGCTATTTTGTGCCGAATTTGCAGTTCAAATAACACTTACATCTATTCCCCTTTTGCAGAACTGATAAATTAAAATAAATGTGATTTTTTGGAAATCTTTTGTAATAACATTTATTTTATTTTAGTATTTCAAAAAATACTTCAACAATAAGAATTTGATCATTTATAAAGTGAAATTTTAAACAAAAACTTGAATAAAAAAATTTTTAAGATTATTTAAGGAGAAAATGTATTTTTTTCATAGTTTGAATATAAAATTTTATTACGATCAAATTTATGGAAAATATTGTAATTCAAGAGTGTAATAAATTTCAATAGGTATAAAGAACGATACAATATTTTATCACTTAATTACAATATTATACTTTATTGATATATTTGTAAATATATTTATTATTAAACAAAGTGTAATAATACGCTTAATTTATAGTAATACATTAAAATATACATAATATGTTTTGTCATATAAGTAACATTTAATACATATAATTAGAATATTGAATAAAACATAATATATTACTGTGCGTTAACATAAAAACTTTAGCCATAGTAACGGTTCCTTCTATTTTCATCTTCCTCACATTTTTCAACAAACTTAAAA
>JAPYZB010001058.1:0-22534 GCA_030522745.1 Eupelmus kiefferi | reverse complement strand
AAGTTTCTTCAATTAATATGAAAGAGAAAATAAATTTATTTTTATATTTAAATTTGATTATTTTTTCAGGTTTAAACTGAGTCCTGATACCTTAAACTAGAAATAAGAAAATATGGCTGATTGTCACGAAAATGGTGGTTTTGATGTCCGCACTCTAAAAACTGTCATTTTGACAGCTTTTTGAACCGGCAAGTGAACAAATTGTGTTACGTATCGGTGTTTACATGATTTGGTTGTTCATTTTTATTTGTTCTATCTATACAAATATTTAAAATATATATTTCGTATTTTTCAACATTGCTGTTAATAATTAACGTCTCAAACAATTTTTTCGTTTTTAAAATTGATATATAAAGCTCAAATGCTTATTCAGCGAAAATCCAATGCTTTAAAAATTTACAGAGTAGATGATTTAATAAGTACATTCGGAGAATTTAGTGCACAAAAGGACCAAGTCCATTTTAAAAAGAGTTTTTTTTTCAAGAAAGGAAAGTTCATAATATTTCCGAAAATCAAATATGACAAACTTCATTTACTTTTAAATTTTGTAGCACGTAAAAGTTTATTCAAAATTACGTTTTATTCTCTAGGATTAAATGCCAATTATTATCACAATTGACATTATTGTAAGTAAAACTGAGAAATAATAATTAAACAATTTTGCTAAAAAATTATTTATGTACAAGTTTGTTTTTTTTTATTGTAATTATAATACATTTTGTAAAACCACTTTTATTACAGAAATTTTTATTTATTTTCAAAGTTATTCAGTTTTGAAAAGTAATTACATTAATCCGAAGAGGTTGGAAAAGCACTTTTCACCCTTTAACATTAAAAAGTCAAAATAAGATCTTCCGAATTTCTTTTTATTTTCAACTAGAAATGGAGAAATTCAATAAAAAGTGAATTTCATTTCATTTATTGAAAGAATAGTAATAACTATACTTGACTTCATTTCATCATGAATAAGCAAATTTTTAATTTACTTTTCAAACGGGAAGATAGAAAATAAAGTTTATTGAGCCATCTTAATATAAACATGAAGCTGAAATTTGGCAGCATTCGCATGCCGCATGATTATGTGTGCAAGATTATGTGTATACAAGCTTAGGGAATTGCGAGTTTTATTTTTTCTTAAAATATACAGACGCGGCAAGCTGGAAAAGAGAAAATATTAGCTCGGAAAAATGAAATTGAAGTTGCCTGAGTTTCTACGAGAATTTCCTCCTTAAGGTGAATTACGTTGGCGTTTCTTTCTTTAATATAGTATCGCCTACTTTGTAAGAAATTTATATGAAAGACCATATTTATGAAACGTCTCATAAATACGTATTCAATTTTACTTTTTAATGCTCATTATCATTTAACTTGTTCACTATCCTGTATTAGAAAATATCATAATTATTTATTATTTTGTAAATTGGATGTTTGATACCACACTGAAACAATGTTAAACTCTTTCAAAATATTAAACATTTTTCTGATACATTTCAATAACGTTCATGACATGAATAACAACAATTATAACGTAAATTCTATAGACAGGAGGAAAACAAAAAGAAAACTTTATTACTCCAAATATTAACTTCCCATTTTTTGATAAAGGAATAAACTGCAGTGATTCCACACAGTCGAAAAAAGGCAAAAAATAATTTAATTAATTTATTTCACTTCCGGTTAATTAAAAAAATCGCAAAGCCATTAATCCCGCCCCCATTCATCAGCAATTCGTTAGCACGTACCTACATAATTAAAAGCGAAAGAAAAATGCGGCGCGCGCCGCTGTGGCACACCGAAACCTGCGAGCTCCAGCGCGAAATCGCCCAATCGATCGCTACCACCGTCTCCTAAAAAAAAAGTTCTCGAATTACTGCAACGCAAGCGAAACGTCGCCGGCGAAAGAAAAACTTTATTTCGGCAGCCAGATGCGGGAGGATAGATTGTGCCGGGCCTGCCCTGTTTTATTTAAGCTCTTTCTGCCCGAGCTAGCCTTTTGTGCCTCGGCTCGCGCTCGTTAATTAGAGCCGGGGCCTCCAAATCCTCGGGCCGATCGGCACCGCATTGAAAATGCGAGGATACTTTCTCTCTCTCCTCTCACTCTATTTTATTCCTTCCTCTTAATCTCTTTGTTTCTTTCGCCTCTCTCGGCTTCTCTCTCTCTCCAAGCGCTATATTTCCTTTTGTTTTTTGAGCGCACCGATTCTTTTCGTCACACGCGCCGCTCGCATTGTTTCGCCGCGGGAAAATCTTATTCGCGAGGGGGGATAGAAAAGGGGATTATAGAGAGGATAGAGAGAGAGAGAGAGAGAGAGAGAGAGAGAGAGAGAGAGAATCAACTGGAGCGTATGTGGAGGATCGATCGGCCGGCGTAATTAAAGTATAGAAATTCCGACTTTGTTTGGACTATTTCTAGGATCCGATTTTCTTTGTTCGGGTCTGTTTTTGCCTCTCGTTCGAGTAATTTAATTTTTATTTCCACTTGTTATTTCTTTATTTCTTAAAGACTTGTTTATCGTGCCGTAAATCAATATACAAGAGCTTTCATAATTTAGTTTGTCAATAAATTTTTTTCGAATAAAAAGTAGGTTATTGATTGCTTATAAAGGCTCGTAACATTGTTCATTGAAGTGAAAAGAATTCTGGACAGCCCAAATAAATATTGGTTTATTGTTTTAACGATGTAACAAGTTTATGAATTTAACAATGTAAAAAAAAATTAGATTTTGTTATTCCCAGTTTTTTTTTGATAACAGCACGCTTTTATTTACAAAAAACATCAAATGAAAATTGCTACTAAAAATATTGTAAAAACTGCGGTATCCCAACTAATCTGATTTCCACATTTACCTATCTCTATTTATTTTTACATTTAAAAAAAGCTTATTTATACATCAACAAATAAACAGAATTCCAAGTGATCCATTTCCGTCTTGTCGCATTCATAAGAACCCTTGATACCTCCCGAAGCCAAGCCCAATTTATTTCCCAACTTCATTAAATTCTTTTTACTCCCCCCTCCAACTTTAAGCCCCCGGTATCCCTCCCCCAGCATCAAGACGATGCTCACTCTATTTACTCGCAATTATGACAACCAAATAATGAAACTCCGGTATTTCCAGGGAATCCTCCGAGGCTGCCTCCGCGAGTGCGCAGCACAAATAACGGATTAATACACACAGCTTGACTCCGAAAGACAGATAACCCGGCTAAATATCCCGGAAGTATCTGGGTCTCTCGCGAGACACTAAAAAGCGGCTGTTTAAACGCTTTTCGTCCCTTTGAGCGGGGCAAAACGATAAGCACGCGGAGCCGGTTTATCTCGGGGCTTTCTCTAGCCCCGGCTCGTAGAAGCAGTAAAGATAAAGACGCCGGTAAATTCCGCGTTTCTAGCCCTCGATATGGCTTTGAGGAGCGTGGGAGAGCGAGAGAGAGAGAGAAGGAGAGTGGTAAAAAATTTTGTGGATAAAAAGCGCAAGAGCGATTTCTCGAATTTATTTACGCGATTGGACGGGATTATGGTGTTAGTAAAACACTACGGTGTACAGTGTGAGTTTTATAGGCTTCTGTTTTGTAGAAAATAAGGGCAGGATGTAATTGTTTTGATTATTAATGGCTTGTTTCAGTTTGATTCTAAGTGATTTTTGTTTTAGTAATTGTCGTCTCTTTTTCATTTTTACATGATCAAGTGAATTTTGTAAATATTAGTATCACGAAGTGCAAATTAAAATTTTTTCCAGACAGAGGTAGATTACTACTAATGCGCACTGTAGCGCTTCAAATTTGAAGCCAATCATAGAAACACACGATAAAAAGAGTATCTCAACAGTCCATCAAAATCGATTGTTCGTGAGAGCGCTAGAGATTAAAAAGTCAATTAAACTTTCATAACTGCAGCGAGAAATTGCTGGAACAGGCGCGGGATTTCCGTCTACTCGCGTAAATCTCGATTTTATTACTCATCGGTGCGCTTTGTCATCTATCCATTAGTCGGCGCTAAAAATCGCGGCTGCGCATCTTTTATTAAAAAACTAGTGCTGCACCGCTCGATACTTGCATTAGCGAGAACCTTAAGCTCTTAAACATGAAGAATTAATTTATATGAAAACCCGTAAAGCATGAACTTTAAACCCATAAACCTAAATTCATAAATTCTAAACTCATAAACCTTACATCCGTAAGTTTCTGGGCTTAGAGATTATGGTTGATAGGTTCAGGTTTTATGAGATTTAAAATATAATATAAATGTTTAAGTTTAAATTTTATTTACACTTCATGAGTTAAGGGTTATTGGTTTAGAGTTTACTGGCATAGGGTTTCTGGATTAATAGTCTAGGTTATATGGTTTTAGCCTTCCTAGGTTTAGAACATAGGTTTATGTGGTTACGAGGTTTGTAGATTTAGTGTTTAGGATAGTTTTGTGGTTTAAATCATTAATAACGCTTATTAAGCTTATTAAGCTTTTTAAATAGTTAATAGCTCCGGGTTTTGAGCTAGCAATGATTCGATTTGATCTACTGCTTTTACTGCACCGTGAGTTGATTTTTTTTATTAGATAATCTAATGTACTTTTCACTGTCACCAAAATTATTTCTCTCCAAGTATCCAAATTAACACCATTATCACTAAATGATTTCTATTCTCAAATGTCTTGTAAGAAGGCATAAAGATGGATTTAGAAGTGAAATTAGCACTAATATCTGTGCCATACGGTAGCAAGTTTTTGACACCTTTTCTTCTTCATACTTATGTGTATAGCCATTATTTCGCTATTACCTCTTATAGTGCGATCTGATCCAGATTTTAGCAGGTAATCGATGTCCTTATAGCTCCTACTATAGCAAGCAATATTCCACGTATATAAGATAGTCACCACACTAAGCATATCTCCTTTTTGCCTGAAGCTCTAATTATCGGTCTCGTGAAAGTTTGTACGAGCGACTTTTTTAAGTAAACAATGTGAAGACAAGTGTAAGTCTTACTTTACATTATGGATCTCATCGATGATCGGTCTGAATTGGTGCCAATCTGAATCGGTGGTTTTACTTATTGAATATCTTCGTCGAAAGCTACATTAGAAAAACGATAGTTAAGTTTAAATTATATTTGATTTTGAGGGCAATCTCTTTTTAAATATGTTTGATCTCCAATATTTCCGCTGTTCTCTTGATTATTATGTTACTTTGACTTATCAGTGACAGGCGAACTAGAATTAGATCATTTGATATAGAAATTCAAATACTTATTGATATTTGAAACTTCAACTTCTATTTGAAGACACCACACCAAAGATTGACAGTCTATATTTCTTGAATTTATAAGTTGAATTATAAGTTGAATTTATAAGAATTAGACCATTTGATATAGAAATTCGAATACTTATTGATATTTGAAACTTCAACTTCTATTTGAAGACACCACACCAAAGATTGACAGTCTATATTTCTTGAATTTATAAGTTATTCAATAAACTTCAATATTTAAACAAAGTAAATTATCATTGATCAAATTGTCAATTTTAGTGGCTCGTACAGGATGTTAGCTGTATATAGACCTTATAAGGTCCGTATCTTTAATACAAGTTATAACTTTTTCTAAAGTAATATAAGTATATTCAAAGATTCATTGGATCATTAATAGTATTATTCTGAAAGCTTCTACAATTAATCGATCCACATTCATTAGCACACCTGCCCACCCAAATCACCAACAAATTAAACAAACAAAAACAAAAAAAACATCTTTTTACTGCCAAAAATCCCATTCCCAGCCACCGGCAATCAGCCCAAAATCACCAACCACACCTATTTTTACAATACACCGATGCAATCTCGAAAAAACATATCCCAACCCATATACAACCCCACGCACTTTACATCTAAATTGATCTCGAATCTGAAACCAGCAAAAAACCATCACCCCCAACCCGAATAACAATCGCACATATACCCCACCGCTCGTTATCCCACAGACAGCAGAGACACGCATATACTCCCCGATTAATCGAGCCTTCTCTCTTACGCGCACCCACACAGATAATCGACGCGCTCGTAATATAGACGCGCGCAGGTAAATCAGTCGACGGCGAAGTTCGTGCAGGAATCTTCCTGATTAAATTTGCACGACTGCGCGCCTGGCTCGCACGCGAAATGCAAGAGAGCTCCGGGAATTCGCCGGCGAATAAGTGGCGTTTACTACGTGCGCGTTTGAGAATCGAAGCCGCTTGATCGATGCTTAGCTCTCCCGCTCGCTCTGAAAATTTAAGTTCGCGAGCTGCCTGGAGTGCTGTTGGACTTTGAACATTTTTCAGCGAGCTTGTTTTTGGAGATCGGATTAGGAGCGATGCCGAGTATTAATTCAACGCGCGTTGATTGAGCGGAGCAAACAAAGAGAGGGAGGTATTAAATTTAGCAGATGCAAAAACAAGCGGCGCTTTATTCAAATCTCGATAATTAGCCGTGAAAAACACGTGTTTACCCGGTGCCTGTCATTAATCTCAGTATCAGGCGCGGCACAATATTTGTGCCCGCAAACATTAATAAGCCGGGCCTCTGTGTATATCGACTACTGGCCAATATGCAACGCTGCATATCGATATCACCGTGCGAGTATATCGCGATCCGCGCATGACGCTGCGTTTAACGGGTTTACATTACCCAATTTCCCGTGAGCCGCGGCTCGTCCAAGTAATTTTCGAATTTTCACGCCTGTGGCCTGGATCGTTATCAAATTGATCCGCCGGCTCTTTTCGAAATTTCTAATTACCGTCGATCATCCGAGACTCGCCGGGTTATTTCGGTGGATGCATTATTCAAAGCCGGGGATACGCAGCGCACTCTCAAATTTTTACGGAGTATTCCGTTCCGTTGTTTGAGTATACGTGCAATAAAGAAGCTCGCCAGCCGCGAGAGAAGAAATACGACGCGCAAGATTGAAAGTTCAAACATAGGAGGAAAGGTGAAAGCGGCTCGCGGAAAATCCTTTGAATTCGTCCGACTTTGCGGAGCACTGGGAGACTGGCGGGTGAAAATACTCAGCGGGGAATTCGCGATGTTCCGAACTGTGTCTTGCTCGGATGCGCGTGGGGAAACTTTATCGTGGAGATCGATTTTGGGGCTTTGACATTAATTAGTTAGAGAGCGCGGCGAGTATAAGCGGACAGCGGCGTCCGAAATGTCAGGAAGAAGGCTCGAACGTGAAGGGATTAAAGTTTTGATTCGGATGTCGGGTTTGATCTGGCGTGTTGGCTGGTGTGTGACGGTGAGGTAAAAAGGGGGTTGGGATTTTGGGGCGACGTGGATTGATGCGATTTTTGAGTTTGAGATTGATGAAATTTTGAGTAAGTGATGGGTTATTAGAATGCGATGGGTCATTATTTTTTGTTAGATGGTAATGTGATCTTAGATTTTGTAGAGTGTAATTACTCAGTTGATGGAATTATTATTTGAAAATAATCCATAGTTTATTAAAGTTAATAACGTAATTAATTTATAAAAGTATTTTGATTAATTAAAAACTAGGAAGACAGTGTAATTTGTATTGCTATAGCAAAGAACAATATAAAGAGTTTATAAAGAGTTTTTTTTGTCATATTTCATCATATATTGATTTTTTAGTAGTACGGAAAAATTGAATACAGGGATTTCAAGAAATAAGCACGTGCGGTGTACGAGCATGTGTACGAATTTAACTATACATAAGCATTTGTGTGCACGTTCATGACTTCAGAGAATGAATATGTAGACAACTGTATGCAATATGTGTGTTTTTCGCAGTTATGACTAAGAGTCCTTGAAAACATCATCCAAATTGATATACCGATAACTATATTTATTTTTATCGTATATTTATTTATTTAATCATAAAATGTATAATGCATTTAATTCGTATTTTATCTTTAATTTCTTTATTGAATCTTAAAATATAAAAAATTAAAGTTTTCTTTTACTTTTACGTGATATTATTTATAATCTTTTTCCTTAAGATTTATTCAATCTTTGAGTCGAACGTCTTATTACCTACATTCTACTTCTACCAATGTAAAATTAATAAATTTTTATATAAGTTTTAAAATAATAAATTAACTTGGAGAAAACAAATTATTAATTGCTTTTTTATAATCAGAAACTATCGATCTAGTTTTTAAAGGATTAGTTCTATCTACTATATATTTAATCTTTTGATATCTCAAAATGTACGCTGTAAAAGCAGTTGCTGTACCCTAAGTGTCTAACATTTTCCTACAAGTTTAAACACGTTTCTATTCGAATCAATAAACTGTCATGTTAAATAATTCTATCTATTCATACGGAGTAGATGGAAGTTACTTTTACTTACCATATTGCCATCTCTATAAATGAAAACTACTTTTAAGTCAATAATGTATAATTACAAAAAAAATCAGACTGTAATCAACTGAAATTTTTTTTAATAAGTATAAACACGTATTAAAAGGATATATACAATTAATAACTTTGAAATAAATTACTTAAGAAAATGAAAAATACCGCTAAACTCAATCTACCTGATGAAGGAAAAGCAGCTAAGGCAATCTATCACGCGGATTAAAGCTGATGAAATGCACTTCGACAGGACTATACTCCTTCAAGCAGCGCGATGCTTAATCCAGCGAGCCGTGTTCGGCAAAATCCACCTTGTTCCTATTACGCTTCAATCAAGGTCATGACAATGTCATCTTAGAAGAGAAAAATTATGGTCAGAGTGTACCTGATAAGCTGGATTGGTGTATAATATGTAGACTAAAAGGTAGGAGGCTAAAATGTACGTATGAGAAATTTTCATCTTTTTCATTACGACTTGTTTGTATTGTAAAATCCGAGCTGATGTGATGTTCGTTCGGCAATGTAATTATTATTATGAATCATTTTGATTTTTTTTTATTCAAATATTAATGTTGATTGATGATAAATATGATAAATAAAGAACAAGCTATTTTCATTGAGATATAAGTCTTTTTTTGAAATTCAGGTATCAAATATTGGATTATTAGTGATTAAATTGCTTGCGTTATTTTCGAAATTAATTGAAAATATTAAATTTGACATATCTCTATCCCTGGATAAAACCAAATTTGTTCGACGTCAATTCGAATGATTTTCTGTTATTTTAATATTTACGTAAAGCCAGATTAATTTCAAATCTTGTACGTTTAATTGATAATACGATATAAATTATCATCAAAAGCTTGAATCAATAAAAACTTTCAGCACAAATAATCCTCAATTAATTCCATCTAAAAAAAATACTATATCAAAACAAAAAAGCTGTCCTACATCCAAACCCTAAACACACCCCTCACCCCATCCCACCAACCCAAAACCCTCAACGTCTCCATCTCACCCAACTTCTTTAAAATCCTTAACCCCCTGAGCATCGACAGACGTTAACAAGAATCCACCCTTCAACCCACCCATCCTTCACCATATTTAATCAAACTCTCGCCACCGCCAAGCTTGCACCCACCCCGCGCTCGTAACAATCCCAGCAGCCTCTCACCCTGACGTACCATCATTATCATCATCATCAGCCGATAACTCAGCCCCGGTATATATGCACAGTCCCGCGTAACTCGGCCATCGCCGTGTTTTGACGAGCCGCTGACTCGAGGCCCGCACGCGATAACCGTTTGTCCGTCAATCAGCCGCGGCGAAACGAGTTCGCGCCTGTGTTTACACGCGGAGCGCGCGCAATTCTGGCCCGTCTCACGGACAGTCAGGCGATTCGGAGCAGTTCAGGAGGTGGGAGTTTAGGAAGGATCAGCCGCGGGCGTAGAGCTAAGCACGGAACGAACGGGGCTCTTGTTAGGGCGGAATTTAAGCGTCTCGTTTGACGGAAAGATGAAAGAAAGGAAGAGGGAGAGGGATGGTAATTTGCGTTTTAGCGGAGCCAAGTCCGACCGGAGCCCGGCTGTTTCTACTTGCGCGCGGAGCGGCTGATGGGATTCGCTGCGGAATGATAATTAGGTTTGTTCTGGTCTTACGTTGATAAGGGAGTTTTCTGTTTATTTTAGCGCGGTATTCATGACGGCGATGGGGTAGTTGTTTGCCCTGAGTAATAAGCAGTTTGAAAGAATTGTTAAAGGATTGATATTATAAATTGTTGGATTGTTGGAAGGTGGTGAGAATTCCCTTGCGCTTATTTCGAATAGTGGGGCAATGAATAGAGTTGGTCGAGCAGTAAAGTTGCAACACTATTTATTGTACTAAGTTGTTTAGTTTGCGCTAGTTACCGCAGACGAGTTCTCCGAGGGGTAAGATGTTTCACTCTGTAAATTGAGAATCTGACCCATATTAAGCGATAAACCTTATTTGTAAGTTCTTGTAAATTTAGCAACAGTTATTGGCAATTCAGAAGTTGGACTAATGAAAACTGTTATGTTATGCGTATTTTTAAGTCGTTTTTTGAATTTTGATTATTAGAAGTATGAAGATTTTTTATTAATACAAATTTAGGAACGATATTTTATAAAATAATTTGCAGATTAATCTATCATATATTTTCATCCCAATTTTCGTAGAATCAAAATATTCTGTGAACATTATTACATTTTTTACTACAACGCTGTATAATTCTTGCTCTATATTTTCAGCTCTTAATTCCCCCATCCATTTTAAATACGTCTCCTCGCTTTATTAAATTATTCTATAAATTCCTATCTATAAACTCCTTATAATTACTCGCTTACCCAAAGAACTGCTTTCAACCCAAGATCCTCAATTTAATTAAACCTTCAACCAAAAAGAGAAAATGCCAACATCAAGTTCACTACCCCCGCTCACATCTCAACGAAATTCCCAAAAAAAAACAGACCCATGCAATTATGCAGCTTTGAGTGTCCAGACAAGTCCCCGGGCTTTTCTACTTCGCTCATGTCTCTCTGCCGTCGTACTCGCCTTTCTCTCCTAGTTTTTTGTGCTGCGCACACGAGTGCTTGCGCTCGCCGGACGAGTACATCGTCAATTTTTCAGGCAACAAGCCCGCTCGCTCGCGCAACATCAGCCTGGATCCGCGTGACGCGTGTACGAAAGCGGTTATTCGTGCTTTTTTTTGTTGCCCAAGAGGCTCGGAGTGGGTGTTTGCATTGTTGAAGTGACAAAGTGAAATTTTGATTCGGAAATTGCTGTGTGTGGAGGCACTTTGGTGTTCGTTTTTTTTAAGAGATTAAGATTATGTTATGGTTGTTTTGTATGCGAAGGTTGATTGCATAGCTCGTTATTCAGGCTGTTCTTAGTTTTAGCAGAAGGCAAATTTATTCAGCTAACGAGATTGCGAAAAATTCTATACTTTTGAAAAGTGTTGTAATCGAATTTTTTGCAGTATCCTTTCTCATCGTACTTTTATGCAGTCGATTGGAATTCAACGAATTTGCAAGTTGCCCAACAGAAACAGAACTTTCAATTTATCTTCGAGCCAGAATTACTGTAAGTACTCGCAATTTGACCTGCTGAAATCAGTAGTGTTTGATTAGTTAACTACTCATGAATATTCAATTTTCACGATTCGGTCCCATTCCCAATTCACCTTTTTCCACACCGCCCTACATATTCCCTCCCTAACTCCAATCTCTTTTCGATAATACAAAAAATACGACCAGTCCTTTGCGCAATTATTTTCCAATCCCAAATTGCAATCGACGCTTTAATTATAAGCGCCTTGACGAGCGATACATTTTGGCGGGACCAGATGTTCCGGGCTTATTTGTACGCAGTAAACGGACGCCGTTAATTATAGCTGCGTGCACGTCGGCCGAATGTAAATAGTAGGAAAACGCACAATTAGCACAGGTGGGCGTGTTGATACAGTTGCTGTCTGAGACTTCGAGAAACGAGAGTTTCCCCAGGAGCTGGCGATAAAGTGGATGAAATAATTCGAAAGAATTTACGGTTGGATGGAGAAGGCGGACCGAAGGTTCGGTCGCTCGTGTTTTATTATATTCGTAAATTTTGAGAATGATGTATGCAGGAGCGTTATGAGCTTTTTGGATGTGAGAGGAAATTTACGTATCTTTTTGGGTTGACAGAAAGGAAAAGTATATGAGATTGCTTAGGTAGGAAATTTAATAGCGCTGTATGGGATGTAATTCGTATTAAATCGTTATTAATTCCTTACTAATTGGCCTTTCGATAACAAACTTTCCTATAACCATACCACATAATGCACAATCATCGCACTTACACCGTCCTCATCTCTCTCCAACCCCTCAACATCCATCCTAATTTTCTAAAAGATTCAGCGCCACGCAGCTCCATCCCTCTCCCAGAAATGCATAATAGCAGTCCATCAGAATGAAAAATCTTCCTCCTCCTATACCTCTCTATCTCTCTCTTCCCCACGATCGCCGTTTCTCCAACTTCTTAGGGTCACCTCACGTAGCCGCTCGTGCGAGATAAAACTCCGTCAGCTGTCGCGAGCCAAGAGTTGGCTCGCTCTCAGGAAGCTGCTCTCCTCCTCTCGTGCGCCGCATGTATCTATACGTACGTGCTTCCGGCTCTGCCGAGGATGCGGCATATGTAGCGCGGCTGTAATTTCGCCGGGTTGACAAAAGTGTGTGTGTATCGCGCGGCGCGCATTAATCCGAGTTGTTGGGGAGAATGTAGATAAGCGCAAGGCTAAGCTCTTCGTGCGGCTTGCCGCGCTTTCTTATTTTCCTGGCTGCCGTTTAAATTACTGCGTGGGAGGCTGAGGGTTCCTTTTGATCAGTGTAGAGCTTTTTGAGGTATATAGAATATATATAGAGGTATATAGAGTATATAGAATATATAGGTACAAAGAATAGGCGAGATTCTTTGTGGTGTCTGAAGCTTTTGTTAGTGGGGTTTTATGCGTTGTTTTATTGAGTAAAGGGAGTTTCTGTAAAGTGCAGTTGGGGGGATGGTTTTGTAGTTTGAGTAAATCTAGCGAACAGTAATTTTTCCTGGGAGATCGTGAGAGCTGAATAAGATGAATACATTATTTAGATGTTTATTTTATTATTTCATTATTTTTATGTTTATGTCATTTTTATGAAAAGTAACTATAATATTCGTTATAATTGATGAACGTGTGAATGATTACATTTATAAAATGAAAAATTTCTTGCGAACTGGATCTGAGTTATTACATTATTTTATGTATACGTTCTCTTAATTAATCAATTACAGTTTTTATTATTATACAAGCAAAAATCCTGATAAAATAATGTTCGATTTTTCAAATAATTTATTTAAGCTAAATCATATTAACCATTATTCTTGGTCTCTTTGAGTTATTCTTTTTATATCTTATTTGAAAAGATTAACGTTGTTGTACTGAAAACGGATCCAAAATAGCAAAGATGTACTAAAGAAGACGTGAGGATAAAAATTTAATTTTGTCACGAGAAGAACTGCAGCAATAGAATTTTCACTGCGATTTTGAGAGCAAATTAAGTTACTCGATTCGTTCGGGTGGTTTCTTAAGATTGGCTTAAGAATTTTATTTTCAATTAGTCAAAGGTAAGGAGTTTACGGGAGCGATGGTCTTCATAAAAAAATTAGCAAAAGATTTTTTTGTGCAGAGATTTTGAAAAATTGCACGAAACTAAAAGAGTTTTAGGATACTACTCGTGAATCATTCAAATTTTTATTCACAATATAGCAGATATAATAGATTTTCATATACTACAAGTTAGTTGATGAAGTAATGATGTCGTTTCCAAATTACCAATAATTAATACGCAAAACATTACTTTAGTATAGCCATATATATGTACAAAGTCTCATTTACATAATTTACATTTAAATACAAATTTCCTCTCCGAAAACGCACAAATCAGTTTTGACAAAGCGTACAGCTATTTCCTTTGAATACCACTCACATCATTTCGAAAAAAAAAATTAATGAACATGGAACAGAGCGCAACGAGAAATTAACGAAAAATAATTTCCCTTTGTACGCGCGGTTGTTGGAAAAAGAAATTTTATCTTTAGCGCGAATTGAGCTTTTAATCGACTAATTAAAAACGTGTCCCAAAAACAGAATAAAAGCGGACACTCGCTCGTGAATAATGAGATTTCCAGCTTTATTCGATCATTATTTTTTCCCTCTCCTATAATTCCTTACCGCAATGGATTCCCAATACACAACGCAGCCGCTTCTCTGCCGAGCTTGCACTGCAAGTTTAGCACGAAAAAATTTGCACTTGTTATGATATGATATTGCAGACGTGGAAGCAGCGTTGACCTCGATTCCGTTTTTTTCATTGGCATATTCCAGACTAATACTGTAGCGAGAAGGGCTGGAATGTGGTGAAGCAGACGAATTCCTGAGTGCGAACAGTGGAGATTTAACGCACGCGTTATTTTGGTCTGTCGATAAATTCCTACGTTGTTTATTATTAATCTAGAGGAGAATTTATTTAATGGGTTGTCGTAAAGATTTGGTCTAATGACCGACTTTGTCTGCGGTTTGTCTTTCCTGTTAGAGTTAAGGGTGCAAGATTTTTTATGGATAATCATGTTGGATGATTTTTATTCATTGTTTTTAAGTATTATACAGGTATTGAATAATCGTATCATAAGTGCAATTGATACAGTATGGAGTTTTAAGTATTTTAAAAATGTTATTATTTAGAATATAACAAAATATTTAAAACTTTCTTTCTTTAAAAATATTGTAGCTAATAGCATAAATAACCATGTAAAAAACATTGATCTATCTACATTTACAATATATATGCGCGAATTTACGAAACATAGTAGTGGCTAAGGCTCTAACTGTGATAAGCTATTTAAAACTTGTAATCGCTTTAAACCCACAAATTGTTCTTTTTAAAAATTTTTCTAATTATTCGACCGTAAAGTTAATTTTTGATAGAGATCTATTGAAAAGTAAATTAATGAAAATATACGAATATATGACCAAATTTAATACACTACTATTTTAAAAACTGATTTTAGCGAGTATAGACATACCAAAATACCTATAGAGTAAAAAATTTGTCAAAAAAAGGATACTATATATCTAGCCAATAATTGAATTGAAAACTCAATTTTCATTAATTTTGCAACGAAAAATTCAAAAAAACTTTTAATTGACAATTTGGCCTCGCTTCTGTACCCGAACTAATATTCAATTATAATCCACAACTATTTTTCGCTTCCCTCTCAAATAAATCAAATTCACCCTTACACGTTCGTTTTAACTCCACTAACGGCACCGCACGATCGCAGCCTCTCCAGTAAATTTCAAAATCGTCCGCCATTAAAATCAACCAAAATCATTAAAACTCGTTCCCACCTTTCTCAGACCACCGACCCAACATTGGCCCATCTCACTTTACGCACGTATCATTTCCATATTCAAAATCCCACCACTCACTGTACGAACATATATATAACCAGCGCATATAACACACGGCTTCAGCCGCAAGTTTTCGAGGCGACCAGGTACAATTGCAATTTCCGCATACTCAAACGCGCCTTCTATTTCCCCTTTAAGCAGGCGCGACGCGCATTACGGAACGCCTCGGGATATACACGCGTCCGTGTGAACTTTGGCAATAAATTGTTATTACGAGCGGGACTCGCTGCTGCATTGGGGCGAGCTTCGAGTTTTGTCATGAGCAGTGGAGGTATTTGAATGGGGCGGTTTCGCTGTGCGAAGGGAGTTTTAATAATTGTATGCGCGGGTGTATAGCTGAACGATTTCGAAATTTTCTTCCGGGTTGATGCACTCTCCTTATCTTGTTTTGTACGTAATTAACTGATTTTCTGGATGTTTGATTGCGTTGTTGTTTATTTACTAGGATTTAAGATTTTAAACTCAAGAATAACATGTTAAGTGAGAAAGCAATCGAGTGTGAAAAATTGGATTTTGGTGGAAATTGTAATACTCATTGCGCTTGATAATTTCATTGTTAAAAGCGTTAGAAGGATTGAATTCAGCAGAAATTATTAAATGGAAAAGTTATAATAATAGAAATTAGATATGACTCTATTGTTCGCTGTCATATTAAGTTTGAAAAGAAATGAATTTATTGATCACCACGAACTAGACGAAAGTTTAGACTCAAAAACTCTGTATATTTTATTTTTATTATTTAAGTTATTATTTAAGTTAAATATTTTTTTTATTTATTTTTTTTTATCTTTAACGATTCACATTTTTCCCTCTTTACTTTACTTTATTTACTTTATTTATAGAGCTTCAATCACGTATTACTTAAAGGACGTCATTCCAAGTCCATCATATGTAATTATATTGAAATGAAAATACTATTTTTAATATTTAGAACTAATTAATCCTCCACTCAATTGATTGAATAATTTAGTAAAATAATAGAACAATCTCCAACAATGATTATCTAATCAATAAGCAAATCCTTTAGAGCACTGAAAATCTCGCGTGCAACCAAATATGCTCAAGTAAAATTGAGGCAAATCGTTCGGAAGAACTAAATCATCCAACTAGCTCGAGCTATTTTTTCAGCAGATGCAGATAATCCCATATATTTCTTGCGCGATGCACGCAAGATTAACCTGGGGTATATTTCAGTTTCCTTCTTTCTCGTTCTCTGGTCCAAGCTGGAACGGTACCGGGGAAAAACGACAATACAAATGACTGCGATAAAAAGACATTTGTGGCGAGCAGAAAAAGAAATAACAATTCTTTTTATTTTCGAAGCAAAACCGTGTGCCCGAGAAAATCCGGGGGAAAACTGGTCGCCTTTCGGAAAATTGCAGAATTAAAAATGATAGAGCGTGGGTGTGTTTCTGTTTGGAGTAATACACTTAAATTACGTAGTTTTATAGAAATGATTGTTATTTTAAAATGTTTGCAGGGATTGATTAAGCAATAAATATAAGATCGATTTTTTATTAAATAATATTGACTTAATATAAAGATAGATTTAAGCAATGGATATACGATTTAATTAAGTATTTGTCTGCGTTCAAGACCATAAAATATGGCACGAATGCTTTTGAAGCAGTATATTCTCCTAATGAATCTCTTGAACCGGAATCAGGCATCTGGCACCAACCACCTCTGACTTATTGAATATTATAAAAGTAACTCTTCCGTATAATTACTAAGTAAATTATAATAATTGAAATGTTGAAATGTTTAAAATTGAAATAATGTATTTGCATCGCAGAGCTCATATAGAAACTTTCAAAGGTACAATTTTCATACTATCTATTATTGCATACCTCAAATAATGAAATCAAGAAGACAAAAAAGAATCGCCGAACCAAACGCTCGGTATTTGCTGCATAGCATCGAATTCCCATACTCCTAATTTTTGCAATAATAAAGCACAGCACAAATGGCAACTGTGATGGACCTCGCGGCAGGACAAAAGTTCTGACTGCGACAATTGGATTCGTTGGCTTACGCGGCTGCTGCATCGATTCGGAGGTGGTATTTGATTATATGAGATAGGGTCTCTTCAGCGAAACGTTGGCTTTCGCTCATTAGTATTGACTACAAAGGGACGGGGCTACGGATTACACGTGGAATTTTGGGCAAAATCAAAAATTGGTTTTTGTAAGTGAGATCAAGGCAAATGGGGAGATTTATTCGTTTGTATTTATAAATTATTATTATTAATTATTGTTATTATTATTGTAATAATTGTAGAATTTGTTTGCGCTTTCTAAATCTTTATATGTAATTTTAAATTAAAACTTTTGTACCACGCTATTGATCAGTGAGCGTTTAGATTACATGTGTGCCGCTAGGCGGCGCACGGTACTCTTTGATGCTCACGCAGCAGAATATACCGCAAAATAAATTAGTGGCGCGGATCGCCTTAATAATCTTATTCACCCAAATATCTTCGCCTAGTAGTTAATCTTTTGCAAATCCAAAGTAACACCTGTACTTTTGGGTGGACAAGTATTTTCATCATATAATCCTGCTCAGAAAAAAGGCAGTAATGTCAGTTTAGTTCCTCTTTTGCTGGGACTCACTTCAAGAGCCCTTCAGTGCAACTTTAAACTTCCCGCCTAAACCAATACTACATCAATCTTATTTAAAAGCTTTTTTTTAATTGTCCTCATATTGTGTTCTTTTTTTGTCTAACAAAACATTATTAAACAAAAAAATTATAAATAAATAATGTCTAGTTATAATTAGCTACTATATTATAAATTTAGAAAAGATTGTTGAAAAGATTTTCAATATAATGAAGCGCAATCGCTATATCTGTTCGGCATCTACGTGACTTTATTTACCGATTTGAACTCAATTTTATTAGCGTACGAATAGAATCGCAAAATTTAATTTCAATCCAAGTCCGCGCATACCGCGATGAAATAAACTCAATATAAAAGAGCCACCGATCCTAACATCAAACAAAATTTCATAACCCAGCTAGTAAAATAATTTAAACTTCCTTAACTCCTCCATAACTACGAGCACAACTCCGCTAGACTTTTAATGCACAACCGAACGTATATAATGCGGAAATTCGCCCGAAAACTTCATTAAATCCGAAAAAAACAATCCACGCAACCAAAAAAAAAAGACGAAACAAAGAATCCTCAGTCGCGAGTGCGCGTGAAATTGAACAATAGCAGAAACGATGCGGCGAAGCTTCGCTTGAAATATTCGAACATACCTGCATAGACGCGAGACAAAAGCTGCCCGCCCGCGGCGTTTATCCCAGAAATCTGCTTTCCACGTGCGCGGCTCAGTCGGGATGCGTAGGTATTTCCCAGGCAACGATGCTTTTATTTCCGCGGGTCTAGTGCTCGCTGATCTTATCTTCGATTCGTTATGCGCTGTTTATTTGCGGTGCTTCTGTAGTGTTGAATTCGAACTGGGACTGTAGGTCTGTGGGTAATGGAGGTAGGGAGATGGATAAGAGTAAATGAAATTGAGGGAGGATGGTTAAGTAGGAAAGGTTGGTTAATGCGTTTGTGCGCTGTGCTTTTGGTCATTCGTGAAACTGGTATTGTAATATGTTAAATTTCGGTTCTTTGGGAGTTTCATTGATTTAGAGAATAGATTTCTGCCACTCGTAAAGTGAATGATTTGTCTCTATTAAATGAACTGAGTGCAAGCAGAATCTATTTAGAACAGTTGATTGTTCCTTTGATACGCTATATGTGACAAATGTTGTTATATCCAAACAATTTTCATGCCAGCATCATTATATTAATAGATTCTCCTATTTCGGTTATTAATATTAGAAGCTGTAAAACTAGTTTATGCTAACAACTAGTAAAAAACGCACAGTCTATAAATCACCAGTAGGTAGTAAAATAAAGCTCGTAAAATTTTGCCCAGGTACGCTCGGCATAACATATTGAACGAGGAATTCAAACAGCTGCGCTTCGGCTCGCCCATAACATTTACCTCGAAAAACTATTATCCGCGTCAAGTTGCATTAAACGAAAATGCGAATTACGTTAATCAAGATGCAATGACGAAACAAAAAAGACATCATTTCCAGCTGCGACTACTACGTCAAAACTACTTATCATCCAAGTAAACTAGACCATATTTCCCGACGAACGCCAAAGACGAGCAATTTACTTTAAGGAAGCAAGCGACCGTTCCACATCGAGAACGACTTATCAATTTGAGGAATGAATTGGAGCAAGGGCCATTATTGATAGACTATTCCCGAGGATGTGTATAGCCAAGAACAAGGAAATAAGGAAGTTGTTTCTGATCTTTGACTTGCGGAAAAAAACCACCTTAGCGCGATGCGGTACTTTACTCGGACTATCATTTGTCTTGGTCGTTCCGGCGATTGAATGGCGCTGGAGGAGATATCCGAAAAAAACGGTAGCGCTGATGTCATCACGGAAAGTCGTTAAGACTTTGTCGCGGAAAATTTATTAGGCTTGGGCTGTGTTAGCGATTTTGTTGATGTAGTGATCTACTATTTATAAATAAATGTAAGGTGAGTATGGGTTCAGGAGGTGATGATAAGAGTCTTTTGGAAGATACTATAATTTTCAAAATAACAATAAAAATACGTGACTTTATTTTTCTTTTATGGTATAACCATTTCCATCGCGTAAAATGAGTCGTAACCAATAATCAATTCAACGTTTATGCAACCTTTCTTACGCACCCTTACACTCATACGTACCAACACGCACATACCCACCAAGCGTTAAACTCGCGTTGCTCTTTTATCTCCCCTTCCCCGTTTCAAAGCTACGCTCGGCTGTAATGATTAATCAAGCAGGTGTCCACGGGCTCGCTCAGCCGCGCGTTCGAGGCAGGGACGTCATAAAACGAGCCAGCTCGCTAAACTTTCCTCTGGGGAGAAAGAGATTGGCGACGGCGTTTCGCGCGCGTAGTCGTAAAATCCTGCCTCTGTAGCTTTGCTACTGGGTATATATACGCGAGCGCTGGCTAAGCTGCAGCGACGATGCGCCCTTGATTGCGTTATCACTCGAGAATGTAGAGATTAAATGCGAGATGAAGATCGTGGATGGGTCGATCTAGGGATGATTTATTCGTGATAGGGTGGGGTGATGGAGTGGGTGGTGTTTGGTGAGGGTTGCTCGGTTTGAGTATTAAAGTGGTGTTTCTTATTTAATAAGGGTTATATAGATTTGAAATTAAGAATGGGTAACTAGATCTTTTTTGATAAAATTTAATGTATTCAAATTTATATTTCATTTCTAACGTAGGTGCCTTGTAAGTGTAAAATCGTACATATCGGAAGTATATGCAGAGGATGCAATGTATCTGCTCGATGTATGCATAAATTTATGCAGAAATACGATTTATTTATAGAGATAGGTATCAGTCAGGAATATAGATGCGACTGACAATTCAATGCAGAAATATTGCTAAATCGATCAAGAATTCGGTTTGAGATTGCAAACTTTGTTAAACATATACAGATAGTTAGAATGGTTTATTCGCTTCATTTGACATCATTATCATTGCATTTCCTGAAACAAAGTTTATACGTTGAATTTAATTTACATATTTTATTTTTATTAGTGTAATAAGATAACTTTAACTACAAATATAAAGTTAGAATTAAATATAATTTTAACCAGTCTTTTTATTAATGTTCATTTGCCTCAACAAGATATTTTTAATTTCAGTAATTATAATTCGAGACAGCAACCTACTCTTGGTCAGAGACTTCCATTTATAACGCGTCACTAGAAGCGAATTTTTTTTAATGAAAAATAAGGCTTAAAAAGAAAAAATAAAATAAAGAAGATCTTGGGTCAAACTAGCAGGTCAGTTCGTCCGTTTTGAAGACCGGAAAACGGATCCATTTGAAAGCCAATACAGGTCTCCGGGCAGGCAGTCACGTCGGGGGACGCGCTCGAATATTGAGTTAAGATGCACGACAGCCCCTTGGCTTTAGCTCGTGTATTTCGATCTCATGATCTCGTATTTATAGAGTGTGTTATTCGTGAAAAAATATAATTTATGAAAAATAGATATTCAATTTTTTGTTGCTTAATTTTTTCTTTAGATTTCTTATTAAGGAATCGGAATTATTTTTGCCAAGCTCGTTCAATTATGTATTTTTACATCATTTTCAAGGCGAGAAACAGCGAGTCTTATGCTTACAGGGTGATTTGTTTTCTAAGTTACATAAAAGCTTTGAAGTTTCTTGTTTAAGCTTAGTAATTTATGGTGGAAAACTTTGTTATGTTTATAGAAGCGTTAAGCTCGTGGTTTAGCTCTCTCCCTACTCTTCTTTATTAACCATTTTTCGTTGATGCAACTTTTCGGATTACCTATATTTTCCCACTTTACACGAAACAAATATTTATATCAACTCCCGCCGTCCCTCCTCATCAAAATAAAACATCAACTTCGAAATAAAAACCCTCCACACTAGAAATAAATCCAATCTTCAATTTTAAACCCTTAGCAAACAGCGCAACCAAGATTTCCAGCTTGCTAGTCTCGAACGAAATTCCGCCTACCCTTTCCCAAGTAGCGCCTAGGGGGCGATAATGCGTTCACGATGATATTAACTCCCGGGTAAAAGCCCAGCGCGCCGCTCGTGAGTCCGCTTAAACCGGCGCGCTGCGCTGACCACTTAAGTGCCGCGCTCTCGTGTAAACTAATAAAAGTTTTCCTTGCTTCGGGAAATTCGGCGCTGTAATTTGCCTGGGCTCGAGTTTCGGATGAGATGGGGAGCGTTTTTTTTTAATTTGAATGCTGGTATTGTTGGTGGATTTGGTGATGCGGGTTGTTGATAATTTGAGATTTTAGTTTGGGTTCGTAGAGATGGTAATTGGATGTTTTGGATGGTGGTGTTATTCAAGATGCTTTTGAAAATATATGAGATGAAGGTAAAGATTCGAATATTATGCTTGTAAATAAAAAAGATTGATAAATCTAACTTTTTCAGTCAATGTCAATTATTTCAGCTTTGAATATTTAATTTTCTTACCTAAAAATAGTTGTTAAAATTTTAGTTTAACGGAATTTAACGAAGCCTTCAGGCTACTTTAAAAATATCTACACTTCCAATATTTTAAAATTTTCAACTTACTACTACCTAATAAAACTATAATTTTCAATTCAAAATTCTTCATGAAAATTCTTGTCC